>BMAW01068538.1:0-22855 GCA_019974015.1 Nephila pilipes | reverse complement strand
CTAATGAATGTACTCATGACATATTTAATATAAACATTACAAGTACTTTTTAATATTTTATTGTGTTCACTTCTGTAAAAGCATGATAATTTCCACAGGGAAAAAAAATTGCTCTTTGTAGAAATATTCATTTCTACTTAAGCAGTGAACAGACCTGAAAGTTTCTATACAACTAATTTTTGTTTCATAATGTCAAGACTGAAAGAGATGAATAATGATTTTTAAAACTGAAAATCTTGGCATAATTTCCAGCAGCAACAAAGGATAATAGTGTTTAGATAGAAGTGACTTAACTAATACAAACTATAAAAATAATTCAGTTTTTACAAAAAGCATTAATGATAATACATATACGAGTTTGTATATACACAATTTTTATTCTTAGCATATTTTGTGGTGAGGATTTTTTTTTTATGCTTAAAAAAATTGTGGTTTATCAAAGATATTCCTTTATGTCCCATTGTATTAATTTTAAATCCTTTACTATATTTCGTAAGGAAATTTCTCTTTATGGTAAAAAGTTTTCCTCCCTCATGTTTTTTAAAGATGATTTTAAGATGTTATACTATTTAATTCTATTTTTTGACATCTAAATGTCAAAAACCTTGTTTAAATTAAAACTCAGGAAGTGGCTGATGGAGAGGATTTAATTCTCTCTTTTTTTAATTTTATGATTTTATTTTCAATAATTTCTTTCTTAAATATTTGTTACATTATCTCTTTTTTAGTGAAGAAAAATCAAAAGACAGCTTAGTTAAGGATATTTTTATTGAGTGCAAATATATTATTAATTTTCTTACATTATCATGAATATCAAGATTTTATTCTACTTCCTTTAAAGATTGAAAATGATTGAGATCCTTTCCAATTTTTTGAGATCTGTGATTGTATTGAGTCCAGATGATCTCCTATGTTGTGTTTATCTCTGCTTGAATCGACTGGCTCCAGAATATGAAGGTATTGAATTGGGAATTGGTGAAACCCTGCTAATGAAAGCCATTGCTCAAGCCACTGGGCGTACTTTGGATAAAATTAAAGCTGAAGTGGTTGCGAAAGGTGATTTGGGATTGGTTGCAGAGGTAGGTTATTTTTTTAAAAAATAATCGATACTTGAGTGTGTGTTTTTTAATTCCTCTCTGTTGGTGGTTACTCAAAGGATTGGTACAGAGATGTCCAACATAATACAGGGCGATTCAAAATGAATTTTACAGAACGTAAAAGGAAGCTCAAAATTTTGTTTACATATCTTATAAATGTTCTATATGATTCCCATTGGTAATGTGGAAATCTAAGCAGTAATCCATTTCATGCCATTTATTCTGAAGCATATCTTAAGTTAACAATACTAGTGTATTTAAAATATGCATTTTGAGTTCTGGAATTGTTTTCAGCAAAGGAAACACATACACAAGGTCTTTCATATAACCCCATATAAATAAAATTGCTGGGTGTCCGAAGATCAAGGAGGCCAAAAGCAGAGCACATCATTGGCCATCTCCAATTCTACCATTCCAATGCGTTGAAAATTTTTGGTTTAAAATACGAAAATCCATACACCTATTTGGGGGTGCTCCATCTTCCTGAAAGATGTAATCCATGGATTCAGTATCTAGCTGTGGCATCAGATATTACTCAAGCATGTCAAGGTAAACATTTGCTGCAACACTTTGCTCAATGAAGGAAAAAAAGACTAAACAATTTATGTGCAATTTATTTCAGTTACACTGAAAGGCTTCTTCTCTGTACCTCATATTTGAATGTTTTGCCAGTTAACCTTGCTGCTTATGTGGAAGGTTGCTTCATTGTTCAAAATGAGACAGTCTGCAAATATTTCATCCTCCATGGCTACTAGCATTGACGTAGCATAATTCATATTTTTGATGTAGTTTTCCCATTTCATTTCCTGCACAAGTTAAATTATATATGGTTTCATTTTCAGCCTCTTCCTCAGAACACGCCAGGCCATTGTTTGTGGCATTTATAACTCCCTACTGGCTGTGTGTGTTGATTTCTGTGGACTTCATTGTGACCAGAGACAAATGTGGCCGGGACTGATGCACGTTAAATCTGTCGGACCCAAAGTCCTCCCATTGGCGTGGTGTGGAAGTTAGGAAAGGAGGTGCCAGCTCAGGTGTCGTCCTCATAAATTGACTGAGGTTCAAAATTACGAGGTCCATCACCAATAACCCTCGTGTTGCTTCTAGTGCGTAATAAAAACTAAAACAAGCCAGAGCCAAATTCTTTCAACATTTTCCGCTGATACACATGGCTGTGCCATGATTCACCATTTTCACTTATGTACCATGAACCGGGTCTCTGACAGTTCATACTCTGAACTTGTGCTTGTGCTGGGTTCTGATTCATTGTGCTTGCATCACAACTAATGCATTTTTGAACTTTGTTCTACATTCTGTGTAATTCTTATCAGTAAATTATTTTCAATTAAATTGTTATAGCCATTTGAAATCGCTGTAGTCATTTTAAATCACTCCTTAAAATGAGGCCTTCTATAGTGAATTCATACATTCAACATACAACAATCGTAATTTTATGTACAGTTTTAAAAAATATATAATATCCTATGTAAGGAAATTTACATATATATATATATTGTAAAATATATGTACCTTATTTAACAGATGATTAATAAAATGAAACAAGGTTTACTGTACATACATTCAATTTACTTTCAAAGAATAACTTTAAAGAATACATGAAATATTTTGTAAGCAAATTTTTTTTTAGACTATTATCATTATTTCTGAGAAAGTGGGAAGGCTAGGTTATATTTTGATTTTCTTCTTGTTCTTAAGAATATTGTCATGTCCTTGAGAAGAAGCTATGAACTACTCAACTTGTTAAAAATAATTTTTTGTAAATACGTTGGCGCATTGTATTTGTAGTTGGAATTGATGAAGACGAGTGAATAAAGTTTATTGCCATTTTTTTTTAGTGAGAATAATCCTTTTTGAGTTACTTTATTTGCCTAAAGACCATGAATCATATTTTACGGGTCAAAGAATCTGAGCATCATGCATTTAAAGGAAGTTTTAAATTAATATATTCTGCTAAGTACTGATGCAAATGCAACAAATATTATAATCAAGAATAGGAATTAAATATGAAAAAACTTTTCTGATTGTATCATTGGGTTAATATGGAAATTTTCTGAAAACAAAGTATTTTAATTCTACTACTAGTCGTGGACATATGAGATAATTCTCTGGAATTAATCTAATATAAATTAAGAGATATTCAATTTTCTTTTTTTAATTGAATATGTTTTTACTGACTATAAGATTCAATTACTTTTTAAAAAAGAAAAAAACCTCACTTTGAAAAGATATTTGAGGGGGGTGCCAGCTCAGGTGTCGTCCTCATCACTTGACCGTGGCTCAAAATTACGAGGTCCGTCGTCAATAGCCCTCGTGTTGCTTCTAGTGCGACGTTAATATAAACTAAACTAAACTATATTGAAAAGATATTTTACTTGTGGTATGCAATATATTAAATCTAATGAAATAAAATAGAATTAATTCCATATTCTCTTACCATTGTGTGTTGTAGAATCAGCTGGTGAAGGTAAGTAAATCAAATTAATGATAAACTTATGTAAATGTGTCATAGTCCAAATAGTTAACATATATTTTAACTCTATTGGTTTTCTGCAAATTATGGTATGTATTAGGACGTGTTTTGTGATATATAGGTTATAGGAGCAAATAAATTGTGGTTTATATGTTAGCAGAGGTTGTCAACAATGGATGTTCTGTTGCATTTTGTTTAATCTTCTAAATATTAACAGTACAGTATACATTTTTGCTTTAACATTATTTTGGATGTTAAATACTTATAAATTAGTATTTTTGTAATGAAACTGATGAATAAAAAGTATTTTTAAAAAATTATCTCGTATATATTATAAAAAATTATCTCGTATATCTCGTAGCTGAATGAAATGAGCAATTACCATTGCTCATTTCAAGCTTCATTCATCTGAAACATGATGTGAATATTGCTAAAATAACCTAAAATAATGGTGTATTATATTCCCTTTTAAAGAGCTAAAATGGAAAAATGCAATAAATATAAAATATATGGTATGGTTTAATTTTTTGATCTTGTATTAGTGTTGCAATTTTGATAGTAAAATCAGATGTTAAAATTATACTTCTATGCATAATTTTAAACTTATTAAGATATAATTTATTTTAGATGTGTTTTGTCTGCATAATTTTTGATATATTCATATATTATTATTATTTTTTTACAGAGCAGCCGGGGAAATCAACGAATCATGTTTGCACCACCAAAGCTCACAATAGTTGCAGTGTTTTCCAGATTTAAAGAAATTGCTAAAATGAGTGGAAATGCTGTATGCATAAGAAATTTATAGTTTTTTTTAATATGCATATGTCATATTTATTAATTCATTATTTGCTGATTATATTGATTGAATTTTAATGTAATTAAATACTTAAAATATTTTAATATAATTCTATACTATAAGAATTAATTTTAACTTTCTGAAAACCAAAGTTCTGATATGTATAATTAATTTAAAATCATAAAATTATCTGTAATCTATCTATTTCTCTAGTCTGATAATGCATGTTCAATTAATTTCTGTTCGAAATGCTTCTAAATGTACATTGTTTTCTTATTATTTATCTATGGTATATTGATTTCAAATTTTTTTATTTGATCTTATGACTGTTAAATATTGATAACTTTTGTACAATAGTAATGCTAACATAGCTGTTAATTACTTTAATAATTATTTAAAAACAGTGATATGAATATTTTTAAGCTCAAAATCCGGCTAACAGGGAGAACTTACTTAACTGAAATGAAAAACTTTTTGGCATGTTTGAAAAATATCATTATAGTAAACACTGTTGTTACAAATAGCTATTAGTATTGTATGTATGAGTTTCAAACTCATTTTATTTTTACCTTTCTAATTTATGCAAAGTCCATTGTGCTCATTTAATTTCTAACTCTTTATTATTTTTGTTGTAATTTACTAATTAATGTGATAAGAAATACTAAAGAAATGTTTTATTTAAATTGTAAATTTTTAAACATGTTTCTGTTAAGAGCTATTCAGTGTAATCTGGAAAACT
Source organism: Nephila pilipes (assembly GCA_019974015.1). Classification (NCBI taxonomy): domain Eukaryota; kingdom Metazoa; phylum Arthropoda; class Arachnida; order Araneae; family Nephilidae; genus Nephila; species Nephila pilipes. Next base: position 17,729 of record BMAW01068538.1, on the reverse strand, counting down.
CACTATTGTTGTATCCTGATAGCTGTGAATATAATATCTTATTTTCATTATAAAACATGAGGTGTATCAGGCAATTTTTAAATTTATTTTAATGCATTTTTATTTATACATGAACTGGAATCTTTAAAAAAAATGGTAGAAAAATAGTTCAAATATAAATAATTTTTGAAATAATTGTGAGGCTGTTATTTTGTATAACACATGGATCAATAAGTCCCGAGACTGTTCGGTCGTTTTTTGTGATTTCCTCCTTCAAACGCACCAGCAAGTCAATATAATAATCACTGTTGATCGATTTACCTTTTTCGAGGTAGTCAATGAAAATCACGCCATGCGTATCCCAAAAAACTGACGCCATGACTTTGCCAGCTGACTGCTGCTTTTTCGGACGGCTTTCCCCAGCTGTGCGCCACTCAGATGACTGCCGCTTCGACTCTGTAGTGTAGTGATGTATCCATGTTTCGTCCATGGTCACGTAACGACGCAAGAAATCTTTTTTGTTGTGAGTAAATAGCGATAAACAGCTTTCTGAATCATCGACTCGTTGCTGTTTTTGTTCCATCGAAAGCAATCGCGGCACCCACTTGGAAAAAAACTTTTTCATGCTCAATTTTTCATGAAGGATAGTAAATACACTTCCATATGATATCTGTGTCATCTCAGCAATCTCACGGAGCTTCACTTTACGATCTTTCATTATAATTTTTGTCACTTCACTCACATTTTCCGGTGTAACGGCTTCCACAGGTCTACCCGAGCGTTCCGCGTCATTTGTGTCGGTACGACCACGTTTAAACTCGGCAAACCACCGACAAATCGTTGCTTTTGATGGACAAGAGTCCGGGTAACATTTTTCAATCCATTGTTTCGCTTGCACGGTGTTTTTACCCATTAAAAAACAATGTTTTATCAGAACACGAAACTCGGTTTTTTTCCATTTTTTAAACAAACTACAAAACGACTTTACTCCAACCTCGATAACTCAGCTGTTTCTGGTCCGATCGACTTAAAATTTTGACACGTTTCAAGCAAAGGTTAGTACTCTAGAAAGACCTGGTTACTGGTTTACTACGAGCGCCATCTCTGGGTTAGTCTCGGAATTTATTGATCCATGTGTTACTATCTTTTATTTTTCATCATTGTTCTCAGTGTATTACGAAAATGTTACTTGACATTAAATTTATAAAAGGGCTAGTCATTTTCCAGACAAGCTTTTCTTTGCCTAAAGCTTAAAATTTACATTGTATATAAATATATGTTTCCTATTTTTGTGTATTTCGTACCATGATTTTTAAAAGTAGTAGTAGTATTAAAATATTAGTTTTTTTCATGTAATATATTTTTAGGCCATGTCAAAAAAGACTGACAAGATTCAAGCCTTATTTGTTGCATGTAGAGACTGTGAGGCAAAATATATTATTCGATCTTTGAGTGGAAAGTTGAGGATTGGCCTTGCTGAGCAGTCTGTTCTGGTTGCATTAGCGAGAGCAGTTGTCTTGACACCACCAAATCAAAATTACCCACCTGAAATAGTTGATAACTCTTCTAAAATGTCTGCTGATTGTTTCAAAGAATACTTGCAAGAACAAACTTTAATTTTGAAAACGACTTATAGGTAAGGTTCATAATTTTTTGTTATTTTAAAACTGGTTGTCTGCAACTATCTGTTTGGTTATAATGACTTTAATGTTCAGAAGGTCGCGAATTTGAAGTTCTGTTCTACCAAAGAACATTTCTCATTAAGTGTAGTATACTCCAGGATTGGAGTTATGCCTTTAAGAAGGAAGTCAGTACTTTTAATGGTAACTCTTTTATAGGGCCATCCCCCCCCCTTTATTGGTATATTAAATCATTTTTGAGATTGAAACTGATTAAAAAAAGAAAATTCATTAAATTTATTATCAGATAAAGTTAATTGGATATTTAAACCCTTTTTAGGTAAGAAGTATGTTTACCTTTGCCCATTGGTTGCTATTTAAAGTTCACTGTATGTTTTATATTTCTTTTTCTGTTGCACTACAAGAATAGAAATAAATTTATAAAATAATACCATCATCATGCTCTAGCATTTATTGTTTAAAAATTGAGGAAGTTAGTGATAAGTACACTTCCCACAGCCTTAGAAAGGATTAAAATGTAGATAACAAAGCTGTTGCTAAAATGATTATTTGCATTCATGTACAAAGCATTATTCATGGCAAAAAAATTTATTTGATTGACATGCCAAAAATATATTCCTTATAAGACATATTCTTATGTTACAAAATCATTTGAAGAAAAGGGAGGAAATAATAGTTAGCTTGAGTCCGATTTAAAATGTCATCAACGCACACTAATTGATGAAATTTCTATGAATAATAATAATAAAAAAAATTGATGTATATTTACTATCATGTATAAATAGATTTCAAAAATTCAAAGCAATAAAATTTTTATTATCTTAAGTTATGAAAATAAAATAAAAAAAGTTTTTATCTTATGCCTTCTATTTTTGTGTATAATGTTAATAAGAGGAAAGGGTTATTACATTTTAAATGCTTCTTTTTGGCATAAAATATTGTGCAATGTGATTTCTTTTCTGTATATTTTAACACTTAAATGTTGAAGGAGGAAAACTCATTTTGTATTCAGTTTTTGAACCAATAATGGTAATTTCTGAGCGGGATTGGAATCGAATGGTAACTCACCATTGAATTGTACTTCATGCATCTGTGGCACACTTTGGAACAGAATAGTTTAGCTCCACCATCCAGGGCTACGGTAGCCTAGTGGTCAAGGTCGTGGACTAGCGGCAGGCGGTTTTCGTTCAGTCGCGGGTTCGATCCTTGACCGCCAAAGACCCGCCGTTTAGCTTGGGCTGATGCACGTTAAATCTGTTCGGGGCCTAAAGTCCTCCCATTGGCGTGGTGTGGATGTTAGGAGAGGGGGTGCCAGCTCAGGTATCGTCCTCGTCACTTGACCGTGGTTCAAAATTACGAGGTCCGTTTCCAATAGCCCTAGTGTTGCTTCTAGTGTGATGTTAATAAAAACTTAACTAAGCTCCACCATCCAAAACTCAAAAATGACCATTATACAATGAGTGCGAGCTGAGCTTAATGCAAATATTGAGTGTGAACTGAGCTTAGTTACTAACACTGTCAAACTGGAAAAGGATTAATTGTGTTTTGAAAAAATATCATCTGTGTAGATTAGGTTATTGAAATTCTAGAGTTATCCATACTGAATGTTGTATGATGTTTCATATTGTTAATTTTTGTAAATTTTTTACAACCTAATCTACTCGCTTACTTCCATTAAATTGTTTTTGTACTGCCGAGTCATTTTCCTTTTATTGTTTTTAGTGAATGTCCAAACTTTGATCTTGTCATACCAGTTTTACTAAAGAAAGGCATTTCTGGTCTTCCATCCGACTGTCAGCTCAGTCCAGGATGTCCACTGAAGCCCATGTTGGCTCATCCAACCAATGGCATTGATGAAGTTCTGAATCGCTTTGATAAAAATGAGTTCACTTGTGAGTTTAAATATGATGGAGAAAGGGCTCAGGTAATATTTGTTTTATTTTTTAACCTTTTTGTTTATTATTTATATATTTGTATTCTTGAACAATTATTTTCATTTTTGTTCTCCAATAAAGTATTCTTAATTGATATAATTCTTGTGAACTATACTTTTAACTCATATGAAAACTGAGTAATTTCAAGTTTCATTTATCCTTTAAAAACTAATTTGGCAAACATTCCTTATTTTCATAAATGTACATCTTTTTCTCATCAAAGTTATTATTCCTGTTGTAATTATGAAATTTTTGAGACAGTAGTATGGTAATTTATAAATCTCAAGCATGTTTTATTATGATCCGTAATTAATCATTCTTTTTAATGATTTTGTTTGATATTAGGTATGCTATTTATATATTTGATTTCAAAATTGATTGATTATTTATTTAAATGATAATATAAAAAAGAAATAAAGATCTTAAGTATAATTTTTAAAAATAACGAGGGATACTTCTTTGTCATTCAAAATTGGACATCAATCTTTTTAACAGAAGGGGGGATCTAGTGTGTTTTTTAACCTGCAAAAAATGAGAAGAAAAAAAATTAATCAAAATTAAGTGGAAATTTAGATTATGTTTCATATAATTTTTGCATAACAAATTTGTTTTTAATGTTTAATTTATCTTATAGATTCATATGACAGAAAAAGGAGAAGTAAAAATTTTCAGCCGAAACCAAGAAGATAATACATCTAAATATCCTGATGTAATTGCCAGACTTTCAAAAACATTGAAAGATACCACAAAAACATTCATTCTTGATACAGAAGCTGTTGCATGGGATCGTGAAACACAACAAATCTTGCCTTTTCAAGTGTTGAGCACTAGGAAGAAAAAGGTACATAATAAGGATGCTTTTTTTTTTAAAAAAAATGTATATATTTTTCTAAGTGTAAGTTTTGATCTAAAAACAAAATTATATTTTTATTTTTACCAGTTTCAGTTACATACAAGATATAAATTGTTCTTAATATGAATATTTTCAGTACTTGTACATATTTTAAGTGATTTCTAATTAAAATTGATAAATAATTTATTTAAAAGCTTGCATTTTTTTTATAATGATATTTATTTCAGTTTGCCTTATAATATTGGTTGTTAAGGATTTTCCAATCTTCAGTTGAAGTGATTTTTATCTAACTTCACCAAATAAGAGACAGAAATCTTTCTTACAATCTTATTTTCAAATGTTATATAAATTAGATTTTTCAGGTAAATTATTTAAGAAATTTAAATAATGTATTAAAATTTTAAAAATGAAACATAAACTCAGTGAACTTGTCATTGAGCTTGGAACATTGAAAAGGCTTAAAAGAATTATCAATTTATCAATAAAATCTGAATTTTTCTATTCATTGTACTAAAATTACTATTTACAAAACTTTTTTTTTTTTGAGGTAATGAATGTAATAATCTGTTAAGTAATCTGACAAATTTCTATTTACTAAAGTGACCAACCATCCTCCTTTTGTAGGTTCTGTCCTACCTCACAAAGTGTCCTTCGTTTTGATATTTTAAAACTAATCTGTTAATCTCTATTCAGAGATGTCACGTCAAACTGTTATGTACATGTTGAATAAAAAAAAAGGATATTCAAAAGTTAGATGACATGTTAAGTTTAGACAAATGTCCAAAAATTCTTGAATATTTTTTCAATTATGAATTATCAGAGATATTAATGTATTTTGTACATAATCAGGCATCTATTTTCCACAAAATGTTTCAAACGATGGAAGGTGAACATATTTCAGCTACAGAAGTTAATCTTATTTTTGTCCTTCAATATAAATTATGATAGGAAGAAAAATTTATTCCTTTAATAATAAAAGAAAAGAAAATTGTCAAATTTAGAGGAATCAAATCCGGGCATTACGGAAAATAGATGAGAATTTTTACTGAACATTTTTCCGATATGTCAAAGAATGGTGTGAAATATCATAGGAAGTAACAGTTTTCGATGGTTTATTTTGACTTCATCACAGGTAATTTGGGCAGATATTGAAAATTATGTTTGTTTGAAGAGATTAGAAGACTGAATATATATTTAAATTCCGATATATTAGAACAATGGAGAAAATAACATGTTGAAATTGATAAAAGATGGGTGGAAATATTTATCCATTTCCAAATAAACACATTATTTATGAAAATTTAGTTATTCTTGAATTTATGTTGAGCTGCCCTGGAACTAATGCAGCAGTTACTGGATTTTTTCCCATTGGTAAGGTTTTTGGGACAAGTGTAAAATCAAGATTGAATGTTAATACTCTAGCGGCAGCAGTTATTGTAAAATTCAATATGAAGGATATTTCTTGCTTCGAAATTTCTGATATATTGTTAGAAAATGATATATTAACAAATAATTTAAAGGGATTTGAGCATAATTATTGCATTTTTGTTTGAATTAATAAAATGTTTTATTCATTTACGCTGTACTTTTTTAAAAAAGTTTTCATCCTCCTTTTCATGATAAAAAAAAATTGGTCACCTTATTTAGAATGAAATAAAATCCTGTTCTATAGTTCTTATGTTGTTTTCCTTAAAAATATTAAAGATTTTATTAATATTATGCTAATTTCAATTACCATCATCCTAGGATGCAAATGAAGCTGATATCGTTGTTCAAGTTTGCATTATGGCATTTGATTTGCTGTATTTGAATGGAGAATCGTTGGTAAAAAAAACTTTAAAAGAGCGAAGAGAATTGTTGCATTCATCATTTGTGGAAGTTGACAGTGAATTCATGTTTGTTAATTACAGAGATGGAGATAATGCAGAAACAATGCAAGAATTTTTAGATGAGTCTGTGAAAGGTGTGTATTCATTTTGATTTACTCATTATATTAAATGTTGTGTCATATCTTTAAATATTATTTCATTATATAGAGCAACTTATATATATATATATATATATATATATATACATAGGTTAAAATTTGCTAGTGTTCTGTGGGAAAAATTATATCTATAAAAGTATCATTTAATAAGAACATTTTATTATTGGAATAAATTATTAAATATGTCTGATATTACTTTCTCCTTTAGCTTAAAATTTTTAAATAGATTAGATGACTTATAATTTCGATTTTGGTTTATTATACTTGATCAAAATATAGACAACTTGTTATTTATTCTGATTGAAGTATTTTTAAATTTTTATAAACGTTGCATAATTATCTAATATGATGCATAATTATCAAATATACACAAGCCTCTATTACTTTTTGAAAAATTTTCTAGTTAAATTATTTTGAGATATGATATCCGTAATATAATATGTATGCTTTGTGTTGTAAATAGATATGAGTTATTATCAATATAGTGAATTAATATCACTATTGTTTTAAATAATTTTTAAATTTGTGTACCAGTTATTGAAGCAAAATAATTGCTTTATATTGTAAAATGGTTTTTTTTTTTTAATTCAAGGATAAGATGTGACATAAAATTCATGAATTGTTTCATGCTTATAAATAATTTTAAATAAATATAGGAAATTGTGAAGGTTTGATGGTGAAAGCTCTTGCAGTTGATGCATCATATGAAATAGCTAAAAGATCTCATAATTGGCTCAAGGTATGTTAGTTTGATTTTTAATATAATGACATTTTGATCATATTCTAATATAAAATTTTTTTGTCCTAGCACATATTTATATTCAAACTTCGAGCGGCTGACCTCCCCCTCCCCTCCATACATAGTGGATTACGGGTTCACAAATTTTGATAGTTGCTTTTCAGAGATGTGTATATGAATTTAACTTCGCTATCCAAAATGTTTTGCTGTTATTTTAGTGTAGATAAGTATTTGTCCCACATTTTATTATAAAAGTTTTTAAAATGTAAAAAATTTTTAATAGTTTTTTTTTTATGAGGATTATGTAAAATTGAAAGTAATCATCAAAATTAGTAGTTATTTCATTGTATATTACTTATATTTGCTTCTGAAAATTTAAAAATATATATTATTGTAAAAAGTTACTTTAAAATTGTGTTTGACCTTATTGTTATCTAGAAAATTTTTATGCTGCAATGCAATAAAAATGCTTTCAATGTCTGGTTATGCTCATTTTTACTTTTCCTTCTTTTTTAGTTAAAAAAAGATTATTTAAATGGCGTTGGAGATACCCTTGACTTGGTTGTCATTGGTGGATATCATGGTAAAGGGAAAAGAAAGGGTTTTTATGGAGGATTTTTGCTCGCATGTTACAATGATGAAAATGAAGAATTTCAGAGCATATGTAAGGTATGTGTTAAAATGCATCTTTTTTCATCATATTTATTTTAAAATAAAATTATTATCTTAGAATATACTATTAATATATATATAACTATCTTCCTTTTTTTTTTTTTTTTTTTGCTTTTACAAAACTTACATTGTTGATATTCTATATATTGAAACAATTTGAAAGAAAACATATATCATAATTTACTTTTAATCAATCATTGTAATCATTTTATCATTTTGTTTTACTATAAAAATATTTTGCAAATGTGATAATCTGATAGAAATGTGTAAATCTGATAGAAATCTGATGGTGAATCACTAAATGTAAAATGTCTGAATTACTAATATATTTCTGATAAAACTATTAACTTTCATCGTAAAATACATATAAGACCATGTTATTATTACTTACTTTTATTTTATGGGTTTCATATGAATCACATATATTTCATTATTAATTGTAACATGTTGCAGCAAAAAAAAAAAAAAAAAATCCCTTTGTTTTTAATTGAAATCAATACAGTAATATTTAGAATTTCTTTGAATATTTTATCAGAACTTTTTTTTATTAATCAAGTGCTATTTGTTTCAAGTAAAGGTTATCAAGAAATAAGTAAGAAGGTGCAATTAATAAACTTGATTTTGTCTTGATTAACAAAGCACTAAAAACTTCTTTAATAAAGGTAAGGGGATTAGAGTACTTTTCACATAAATTTGTAGTAACATAACAATTCTCAAAAGTAGTTGACAGAAATTGAAAGTAAATTACAAATATAATTTTCAAAAATGAGCTACACTTGATCGGAATGAAAATAATTTCATTTTTGGTTTTAAGCAATATTAAACATTGAACATTTGATGTGGAATTTTCTGAATTTTTTTCATGGTGAATGAGAGAGAATCTTAAGTTTTAAATTCTAAAATTAACAGTAGCCTTGTTTATTTCATGTCCAAATTATTTTTACTTTCTATTATAAACAGAAATAAGAAGTATTGGACATTTGAATCAAATTTATTTCATTCTTAGTTGGGAACTGGTTTCAGCGAAAAAGAACTGGAAACTCATGCAAACTTCTTCAAAGAGCATGTCATAGAAGCGCCGAGATCTTATTATCGTTATGATAATAGCTTGGAGCCAGATGTGTGGTTTGATGCTGTACAAATCTGGGAAGTAAAATGTGCTGACTTGTCAATATCACCAGTTCATAAAGCTGCCATTGGAATTGTAAGTTGCTTTTCTAGGCTAAAATTAAACTTATGTGCAATATTTGGTTTGGAACTGTGAGAATTGATTTGTGGTGTCTTATTTCTACTTTCTTCCATCATCTTAAATTGCAACTTAAAGTCTAAGCACAGATGTATCCAATCAATTAAAGTAGTTACAAGTGTTCTTCAAAGCACTTACTTATTTATGATATTTAAGGGAAAGGTCCCGCAATGTGTTTAGTAACAAGTTTAATTAAATAGAGATACCAAACTTATTCAGATATTCTAGTTAGAGACAAAGTAATTACGGTAAGGTATATTCAGCTTCAACAAGCATAAGTCAAATCTTTACTTTTGGAATATCAAGTAATATTTCACACACATATAAGTATGTTCTGTGTGCAATTCCATTCCTTCTCATTCCTGCTACCAATCTACTAACTTCGTCTTAACATATATATCCATTTTTTTCTATCTCTTCATTATACTTCTTTAATCAAAACCAATTTGCATAATCACATTTCATTTGACTGGATTAAGATTTTGTTTGTGGTGAAATTGAATTTTAAGAGTCCTCAAAGTAATTAATAGCAGAATGCCAATAGCCCATCATTATAGATTTTATAACTTGTATTTACAAGAGATAATTCATTATTCAAAATTGTTATTTGTATGAAATTAAAAATTCATCAGAATCTTTCAAAGTATCATTTTATGCTATACTTCAATATTTTTATGAATTAGTCAAAATGTTTAGCAAATAAACCTTTTTCGCTTTTCATGATAAAAAGTTTCTTATATTCTAGTTTTGAAATTTTTTATCAAAGTTTGTGTAAGTTTCAAAAAAAGATTAAATAATGAATTTATTTTGGCCTAGTTGTTACAAAAATAAATGTTCTGGTTAAAATTGTTTTATTTCAGTAGAGTTAAGTTAGAGCAGTTAATTTTTTTAAAAAATGTAAATTATGTTTTTATTTTTCATACATTTAATGTGAATTAATGTTTTGCATAAATGTTTATTTTTCGGTTACATTTAGTGGAAGTTATAAATATACTGTTAATAGTATTACTTGTAATGGGAAAATAATATAATAAAAGAAAAACATGTTTTTATTCTCTCATTTGTTTGCAACATAGTTAACAACTTATTATTGGCATCCGAAATTTGAATAAACCTTTAAAACTACCTACAAATTAGTCTTAAAGCATTATAATAATATCTAAGAAATTTAGGGGCACAAAACAGTCTTGTTTGATTTCTAGAAATTTGTGTTGAAAAATGCAAAATAAATGTTTATAATTACTGATTATTTCTTTAATTTTTTTTTTTTACAAAAAGTAATCTCACAATATTAATTTATGAAAGATTGAATTGTTAGTATTATAAGATACCTTTGAATATTTTGTGAAAAATTTTGTTTAACCTTTTGAGGACGGACACTTTCGAGAAGGAAGTCCTGATAAGGACGGGAGTTTGTACAACATTGCTTACCCTCTTTCTCGTCAATGATTGACATTTCTAAGTGTCGTCTAACAAAAGGACCAAATCGAGTGTTTTTCACCTGCTGGGCAATGGGGACGTTTGAGTTCCAGGAAGTCCCTAACAACCAATCAGTCTCCCTTTTTTAGGGGAAGTTCCCGCTAAAAGCCGCTTTGCGATTATTTGTCCGTTTCCAATTCAAGAAACTTTGGGAAAGATGCTCTGAAAACTGAAGGAATGTTTTTTTCAAACAATTTCCTTGCATCGTTCTTAGTATCACAATTAGAATTTTTATTCTATTCATATACAATAATCCGGGAAGATCTAGTATAATTATTTTATTTAGCAATATTTATAGCAGGCAGTGAAGACAGCACCGTTACATGATATAATTATCGAATTATATTATATACCATTTCAAATTTTAATACATAAACATTATGAATTATCTATTTATACACACAAAATTTCTCCTCTGATTATTTAGGAAGTGTAAGTATGTTTTTAGCATCTAAAAATCTGAATAAATTAGTAATTCTTTTGAACAATTAAGGAAAATGATCAATGTATTAAAATTATGTCTGATATTTCAAGCTAAATCTCATATTATAAATGAATTTTGAATTAATAACAGAAATAAACCAGTAAAGGGAAGAAAAAAAAAGTCTTGTATTGTTTTAACTTTTATCGAGTTTAATAATTTCTGTATTGTAAGAATATTTACAGGTGTAGTTATGAGGGAACATTTTAACAATTCCAGCAATATTTCTTTTACTTGAGGCTTACTCTGAACTTATTATAAAATACTATTTAAAAAAAAATAAATGTTTATTTCGTTTTATTCAAAGATCAAATATTCAAAAACATATTTAAAAATATATTGCATAATAACATATTTTAATTTTATAATCTTTAGTAAATACATTAAGAATTGGCAAACATTATAAATTTGTTTCATATGTATCAAAGCCATCCATGTAACATACTGAAATGTTTCGTTTGAAATTACGGTTGAAGTTCTTAAAGTAATATATATTATAACCATTAGAAAATTTAGATAAACTTTATTCTATATAATCAAAATGATTTAATGAAAAGAAAAGAAAAATATTGAAAATATATCAATGTGATAGATTTTCAATTAAATTCCGATTTTCTCAAATCAACGACGATTAATTGATTAGTTTTATTAATGTCGTACTGGAAGCAACACTTAAACTATTGCCTGCAAACCTCGTAATTTTGAACCTTGGTCATGTGACGATGACAGCACCTGAGTTCACACCCCCTCTCCTAACTTCTACACCACGTTAATGGAAGGACTTTTAGCCTCGACATATTTTACATGCATCAATCTCGAACACTCTGTGGATCTTTAGTGGCATCAAGTCTCGAACCCGCACCTAGACGAAAACCACCTGCCGCGGATTTGCGACCGTTACCACTAGAGTACCACGATCACCAAATCAATGATCAATTGTTTTAATATTGTTTAATTCTCTGAAACTCGAAATAAATATCCATGAAGGGACATTCACATTATATGCTAATGAAGAGCAAATGTATATTAAATAAATTTAAGTTTAAATATTATTTATAAGCATTGATTTCCAAAAGTCAATAACTGTTACTGTTATTAGAGTATAACTCAAAATATTCTTTTTTTCACTTGTGTGTGCGGTTATAGTGTTTTGCTTTGGCAATTAAAACTTTTAATAAAATTTTATTTCCCACCACTATAATGAAAAGAAATTATCCAACAAGGTTGAGTTGAATGCTATTTCAAAATATGTTTCTACTATTTTGAAATTACTTATTCATGCTAACTTATGGGAAAATAGTTCCCTAAAATGACAGCATTTAAAAAAAATTATATGCCCTTATTTTAAATTTAGAATGTTTAAAATATACGTACAAACTTTCATAGTTCCAGCGTATTATTTTAATTTTCTTTCATAGAATGCGAAGTAAAAATCTGTCCCTCAGCATCACAGTTCTAAAAAAAGGGTGTGTACAATACTGGATCTGTCGACCAATATTCTTTCAGATTGTCTTTTTCTATACACCCCGTTAAAAGGGTTAAAGCAAGGAGTTTAAGTATTTCCACTTCATTTGTTTCAACCCAACTTGGGTTATGCTTTTTTGAACTGGACTGCGTTGCAGTTTGTAAGGTACGATCTGCATATATATTTGTCTCAACCCTAATTTTTTTCACAATTAGAGTTTTTGAAAATACCTTTAAAATATATTTTTCAGAGACACACAGTTCAGCGGCTCCTTTCAACTAATTCAATCCATTAAATTACAAGATTTTTGCTTTATGAGTCGGTTGAGGGTTGTCCCAGACAATTTCAACCAATTCGTGTGAAAAAACATCTTCAGAAACAGGATTCAAAAGAAAAGGTTTGTCCAGATATTGATCTTCATTTTCTAATTCGCAATCAGAATCATGAAAAATTTTGTCTTCCAAATGAATTAAGAATTTATCAATTTCTTCTGTGGTGAGCCCTCTTTTGCGTTTTGGCAATTTAAAACCCATTTTGATACAAAATAAATTTAGAATAATTTAAAGAGAGAGAAATAACGCAAGTAAAACTGATGATGTAAGGAATGATTCGTTTTTCTCATTCAGACTGGAAAAAAAAGGGATTTTTTGATAAGCGTGTACAAAAGTGGTTTATCACTAAACCCTCCGAATACAAAGAGGGGTGGTAAAGTGATTGGCATTTTCGAGCTCTACGGCGTTTTAAACCTGTTCCGAGGGGAAGGAACTCCTTGGTGGATTTCTCGACCAAACCCGTCCTTTAAGATACCGTTCCTTTTGGTCGCGAATGCGACTGCCTGCCTTCAAAAGGTTAAATAATAATCAAAACTACTTTGATGTTTCTCTTTAAAAAATTTTCGGAAGATATACGTTTTTATTCCCCATATTTTCTAAATGAAATTGTATTGTATATGTGATTTTTTTTGTACTTTATACGCAACAAAATACCTTCAGATTTTATATTAACACTCATAGGCATTAATGTGTTAAATTTTTTCACAACTTAGAATTGCCAAACTTATTTTTGAAGTAACAATTTTAAGTTACATTTGTAACTCGTGAGATGAAGATGAATTCGTCGATCATTCCATGAAATTAGTTCACCTCAGGGTTACATACATTTATTTAATAACCATATCTATACAGTTCATTTTTTCCACGGTTCAAAGATATGTATTTTATAAAGGCAGAAACAACATTGGGGAAAGATTCTCGCGTGTGATGGTCACACCAGCTTCCCCCGCAGCATCGACTCAACTACTGGTTTCCCATCAGAGGGAAACCGTACATGTACATTGTTCTGGTGGCGCCATCTAGCAGTTATTACCAAAAATAAATATAACCATTGGTTACACATTTTCAATTGGTATCATGTAATATGTAATTGAACAAGCTATTTAATTTGTTCCATATATATATACATAATATGTAATTAAATAGGATTTCATACCATTATTATTATAATTTTAATATTTTGTGGACCCATTGATTTATCATGGAATTAAGGTTGTATTTATGTGAAATTTTTTCTGAAAATAGTGAAGAAATTTGGGGTTTGACTGGACAAGTTGTGACAGGACAATTTCGGGACATGCCATTTGATCCTGCGGCAATATATATTTTTATTCCATAAATGTGTATTTTATGATTGATTTTATTATTTGTAATTTCTATTTTTCGTATAAAGGTTGATTCGGAGAAAGGTATCTCTTTGCGATTTCCTCGCTTCCTGAGAATTAGGGAGGACAAATCAAAACCGGAAGATGCAACTGTTGCTTCTCGAGTATGTTGTTTTTTAGTGATATATTTCATTATCATAAATTTTGTGTGACATAACTGAAAGGATTTATATGACTACAAATAAGAGGGGGAAATTGTTAAAGCTTGATATGCATTATAGGGATGACTTAAAAAAGTAATTTATTTCAATTTGATATTGAATCCAATTTAACCAGCACATTATTCACATATGTGTACACGCACATAAATGTGTAAACCTTTAAAATATTCAAATAAAAGTTAATTAAATTTTTTAAAAAAAATTTTAAGATGAAAAGCTTAAATTGGAGACATCTATAAAAAGAAATTGTTTGAAGAATTTTGAAATCTTATCTTTAGAATTTTTACAGTGTTTTTAACTCTTCTCCCTCTCTGCTTCAAAAAGGGGTTTTAATTTATCAAAATACAAAGATAAAAAAAAAAAAATGTTAACTCATTAATTTTTTAAAAATTTAAATAATCTAAATTAGAAATCTTTGTATATTCATGAGATAGAACTACAAATAGTTACTAAAAGTGGTTTTTTAAAATTATTCTATTTTATGGATACAAAATGTAATTATTAAGGAACAATAAACAATTGTAAGAAATTGAAATATAGTGGTAAATATGAATTAATAGTATCTATAAAACTTATATGGTATTTATAAATATATAAGTGTTTATGCACAAGATTCTAAAGAAATAGATGCGAACTATACACTTTGCAAAATTTTACAGTATGGATACTAATTATCTTTTTAAAAATTATTTCAGATTGCTGAATTGTATCAAAAGCAAGATCAAGTGCAAAACACAAAGAAAAAAAACTTGAAATCAGAAGAGGATTATTACTAATAGATTTGTATCATATTTTTTATTTTCATCTGCATATCAATACGTTTTTATTAATTCAAGGCATATTTAAATGATGTATAATAAATTATATGTTCTTGGAATATGTTTTTTTTTTTATTTATTCGTAAACATGATGATACTTTTGCCTTTTAATTTTCAAAATTAGATGAAAAAGTCAGTTTTAAATATTAACTGCCTTTTCACATTTATAATATGCCAATGTGAGAACTTTGAGGTCATGGGAGGTTTGACATACATGGCAAATAAAAGATATTTTTATTTGTTAATGTTCAGTTGTACAAAAAAGGAAACCCTTAATAATTCCATAATTCTCATCACAGGTGAACAGAAATTATATCAATGTTAATGGCTCAAAGAGAATTTATGATATAATGGTTTAATTAATAAATTAACAGTTTATTAACTTCTAAAACAGAATTTTTCATGATTGATGTTGATTTTTTGCAAAATTAGAGAATGGTCTAAATAACTTTAAAAATTTCATTTGAATCCAATGATGTATTCTGGAGATATTTGGGAAAACTTATGATACAGGTATATCAAATTGCATCATACAAACAATTTACATTTTTTCTCCTTTATTGATCCACTTAACATTTGTATGAGTAGATCAATAATTATGATTTATAAACTATTCTTTGACTTCTTAAATCTTTGTGTTGTTAGATTGTAATTTAAAAATTAATTATTTCCTTGACTATTGGAGTGCATTACTTGAAATTTTGGATTTGGAGGTTTATTTTTATGAGGAATTTAGATAGTTAAAAAAAATTGTATGCTTTTTATCGTTTTTTTTTTTTTTTTTTCACTTTTTTTTAACGTTTTATTATAAAAACTGCTTTTCTTGGTAAAACTCGATTGCTTCGCTACTTTTTAATGTTTTTGCATAAAAACTCGCAATCACTACGATTTTGAAGAAAAAAATAGATTGTTTTTTCCAATTTCAATTTTTTTAATGTTTTTTGACGAAAACTACTAAATACCGCTTTTCTTAATAAAAAAATAATTTTTAATTTTTTTTGCTCTCTTATGATGCTCTTCGATAAAAAATAGCCGAAACTCCAAAAAAAACTTTTTTTCCAGCGAAACCGATTTTTCCAGGAAACGGGAAAAGTCGTCCACGACACCCGGAACGCGCTCGAACTTTCGGGAAACACTCCCCTACCCATTATCCGTCGGAATGTCCCACTCGAAATTCGGTGAAATATATTTTTCTCCAGTTTTTGAATTTAAAAAAAAAAATTACTCTGCGTCGTTTTTTCCGGTAAAAGGGTCTTTTCGAGCGGAAACGGAACAGGAAACGGGTCTTATGCGTTCCGGTGAGGAAGGGGCAGCTCCCGCTACGGCAGGAAGCCCGGTTACTACCTCCACAGTGGTGCGGTGTGGAAGTCGTGAGGTGCGGTGCAGAACGAACGGCCTGATTGCCACCAAACTTTCGTAAAATGATGTTATCCATTGATAGAAGGGATTCTCACAGTAAAAAACGAATTACTTCTTCTGTCGGAAATTCGAGTTTTTGTCCGTTTCCGGTCCAAAGTCCATTGGTTTTGGTTAATGGGTCAAAGAGATGTCACTTTTTTTTCTTTCCGATGCCATGAAAAAATTTTTTTCTCAGACCCCCATTACCCAAAAAGTTTTACACTTTGGAAAAAAAGTTGTCGATAGATTCGTCTGAAACTGGGTATTTAAATCCGTCTCTCGGTCCTCTATCGAATTCTCGTGTGAATTTTGAGGTGCAGGGCCTGCGAATCCGTTTTGTACCCCAGGGTAAGGTAATGTTTTTTCATGAAAAAAATCAAAATTTCGACTTTCGTCTCGAAATTAAATTATTACTGATGGAATTCTTTCAAATCTTGCAGGGGTGTACGTTTCTCTTAGCTCCACAAGAATATGTCATGGTTTTTCGATAAAGGACGAAATTACGAAATTTTCTCTCCAAAATTAATGGATTTCTGAAAAATTGAAAATAAAAATCCATTTTTCCCCACTTTGACTTTTCTTCATAATTTCCGTGGGATTTCTTTATAAATTCGAATCATGATCAATTCGGGTGTGTACTACATAATTCCTAGCAGTGTTTTTTTTTTTTTTTTTTTATCTCAAAAAGAGATTACACTTTTTTTTTCTTTCGGATGCCATGAAAAAAAAATTTTCGCAGACCCCCATTAACCCAAAATTTTTACACATTGGAGAAAAAGTTGTCGATAGATTCGTCTGATACTGGGTATTTAAATCCGTCTCTCGGTCCTCTATCGAATTCTCGTGTGAATTTCGAGGAGCAGGGGTTGCGAAACCGTTTTGTAAACCAGGGTAAGGTCAGGTCTTTTTTCATGAAAAAAAAATCAAAATTTCGACTTTCGTCTCGAAATTAAATTATTACTTATGGAATTCTTTCAAATCTTGCAGGGGGTTACGTATCTCTTACCTCTACAAGAATATGTCATGTTTTTCGAGAGAGGACGAAAATACGAAATTTTGTCTCCAAAATTAATGGATTTCTGAAAATTGAAAAAAAAGGTCCATTTTTTCCCACTTTGACTTTTCTTCATAGTTTTCGTAGGATTTCTTTATAAATTCGA
>BMAW01068533.1:240836-288287 GCA_019974015.1 Nephila pilipes | reverse complement strand
CGATTGCTATTTCATCTTTTATTATTTAATCTGGAATTTTCGCAAAGCGAATTTTCCTGCTTTTAATTTCTGATAAAATGCAAACATTTAATAAGTTGAGAAAAACTTATATGTATTTTGAATTTTTACGATATGGTTTATTAATCTGTGTATCAAACAATAAAACGAAACAATGATTTCTGTAATTAAGTTTGATTAGTTCCTTAATACATTGAAATACTTTCCTGGTATAGATTCGTTTACGCCAATGTAGTATTTAGGTTTCAATTTTCTCTGTTTGTATGCGGTAGTAATTTTTTTTTTTTAAAAAAGGATATTAGATCTAACCAACATAATATATTTAATGGCGATTACGATATAAATTTTAAATGAAATTTCTTATGTGTCATTTACTATGAATTGAAGAAAAATAAGAGTAAATTTTCATTGCAAATTTAATATTTTATCATCCTATTATTGTTACTATCGTGAATTTTAAATATATTCAATGTGTAAGAGTTTTGATGTAGTTTTAATTTCTTAATTAAAAAAAAGTTGTGGATTTTTTTCTTGAATTATTTACTTATTACAATAAAATTCTTAAAATTCAATTGTGTTTATGGTTAAATGTTTTTTTTGTTATGTTTCTAATAATTGAACGAGTTCTTTTATTTTGTTTAATTTCTAAATTACATTTTGTATTTTTTAATGTACTGAATGATTTGACCTTTAAATCATAACAGGAATAAAATTTTATTGACACTATGATTACTTAATTATATTAAAGGAAGGCAAGCATTGCAACTTAAATGGTATTTGTTTCATTGATAATGCTTTGTCAACTTGGCTTTTTCACCAATTGTGATTTAAGTTACTTTTGATCTAGGATGAAGGAAAAACCATGGTTATGACAATTGGTGAGATGTGGCTACTATAAAATTGAATCAATACAAATATGGATAAAATATGTGTAGTAAAATGTTTTTTTTTAATAGAGCGTTTCTAGCTCTTCATTAATAGATCTCTCTCGATTTCTGGATATTTTTCTGAAAGAGTTTTTTATTCCTGTTTGAGAATTTTTCTCAAGGTTACTTCTTTCTATACATGCTTTGGGGCAGTAGTAGACCCGTTTGGTGACTGGGGATGACAGAATAGTCTCACTGTAGCTCATGCATGTCGTAAAAGGCGACTAAAATGGGTACCCAGCGTCTGGGGGTATAGCCGAGCACCCTGCCCCTGGGAATTATATTAGGGGACCTCAGGGACTTGCCTTCTTCAGGTAAGTAAGGGCATCATGACCCCGAGGCACCTTAGTGATCTTTTTCTTTCCCATGGGGTTTACTGTCTTTGGTAAACATGGGTGCCGCACTCCCTGGATACCCTAGCGTTCCTTCTCTATTTTCGACCCTCCTTCTTGTCAACCTTTTTTACCTTTTTTTTTCAACTTCATGTCTAGACCACAGTTTAATCTTGTTTGGCGCAGCATAGCCATATCTGGCTCTTGCGCCAATAAAATTTACATTCACTCACTCACTTACTTGTGGCAGTAGTAGCCTAGTGGTTAAGGCATCGGACTCGCAGCCGGCGGTTTTGTTGAGTTGTGGGATCAAGCTTTGATGCTACTTTAGACCTGCTGTGTAGCCAGGGCTGATGCATGTTAAATCTGTTTGGGGCCCAAAGTCTTCCTGTTGGTGTGGTGTGATAGTTAGGAGAGGAGGTACCAGCTCGTGTTGTCCTCGTCACTTGATTGAGGTTCAAAATTACAAGATCCATTGCCAATAGCCCCTGTGTTGCATATGATAAAATTGTAAGCAATTTGGAGGACCTGGAGTGGAAATAGTTGCATCTAAATTTGAACTTTTCTTAATTAATCTTTTAAAATGTGTCTCGGATCCACCTGCAAAATAGGTTTATGAAACTTTCTTCATTTAGAGTTCTAATATGTCATTTTAAGGCAAGCTACAATGCCTAGTTATAAATGTTAAGTACTTTTTATTTATGTTTCTGAGAAAGTTTTTTTTTAAAAAAAAATAGCTTCTTTTATGTAATTCATTTTATTTTGATTGTGAATTTTAGTTTTAAATTTAGTTTGATTTGCCAGAAAGTGAGTGGCTGCGATAGTTAAGTGGTCATGGACTTGCAGCTGGCAATTTCATTGATTTGTGGGTTATTCCTGATGCCATTGAAGACCTGCCATGTAGCTGGGGCTGATGCATTTTAAATCTGTCATGGCTCGAAATCCTCCCATTGGAGTGGCGTGGAAATTAAGAGAGTGAAGTGCCAGCTCATGTGTCGTCCTTGTCTCTTGACCAAGGTTCAAAATGGTGCCAATAGCCCTTGTGTTGCTTCTTAGTGTGACAATAAACAATCAATCCATTCACTTACCAGAAAGTTATATAAAAGCAAAGGGTTTTATATCTATTTTTATTACTTGTGGAAGAGAATGAATGTAAATTCATGAAAATGATTAATTTTTTGTCCAAACATTTGTCCAATCCACAGGAAAAATTGGTTGGGAAATTTTTTTCTTATTTCATTTTGCGCACTGTGCAGAGTTTATGCAATTGGTGTAATTTCAAAAATTGTCAAAGTGACAGTTAACTTGTCTGTGTTTTATTTTTACTTTGTTGTTAATGTTTGTATAAATACATATTAAATTGTTAATTTTTACAAGAAATGTTCTTCATATGGATCCTTAAAAATATATGGATGTGATGAATTTACTGTTTTCTTTATAGAAATCTAGCTATATAATTCTTTTCATTGGAAACAGTATTCAAATAATTTTTATATCAATATAAAATACATGTTTCTAAGTATATTTAAAATTGGTACTTTTCTGTTAGCAAATCAACAGCCAAATTCAAGTACAACAAGGATAATAGTTTTACATTAAGTCCTCATAACCTATTTTGGTTAATACAGAATCATGCATGTATTAAGTAATTGCTCACTGGGAAATTCTGCATTATTTTTCTCTAATTTTAAAGTATCATTTTCTAAATGATGCAACTTAAAAGTGTCATTGTCATTATTAAGTTACATTTTAAACCAATATTTATTTTTGGAGTTGACTACTGTTTAACAGATAAGTTCCAAAACTTTGATGAATTTTTTAGTATAATTACTATACTTTAAATAAACATTTAAAACTGCTAAATGATTTTTAGGAGGCACCCTATCAAGTGGCTCATCTGTATGGAATGTCAACAGATTATCAGATATGATGTGGGGTTTTTTCAATTTCATGTACTTCTAGTGAGTATAATATTTTTTCATTAAGCAAATGCATTTGTATATCACATACTTTTATGCTTTTTTTTTCTTTTTGTATTGTATTTATTTCATGGTGAACATATAACTCCCCCCCTTTATTTATTTCCTTAATTTATACCATATAATTCTGAAAATATGCCCCATCTAAAATCTTTAAAGTTTTTTGTGAGGTAGGAAGTTGCTTATTTATGTAGCTTATAGGAAGATTATATGCGTGTAGAAATGTTACTTTAAAAATTGCCCTCTCACACTTGAATCTAAAAAATAGTTGAGTGAAATTTGTTATTATTATAAGTTATTTACAAAAAGTACTGGTAATTTGTGCTACATCTACCCTATATTAAATACATAAAAAAAGATTTTATAGTGGGTGTATTTTGAATAGTGAATTGAAAGGTTACATATCAGGATTTTTCGTTTATAAAACAAAAATCCCAAATACTAGCTCAAAAATTATTTAATTTATGACTGTTATGTCTTACATCTGTTTGTTGTAAAATTAATTTAAATTTTGGATAATATTTATTAATTCTTTCCCACATCTAGAATTAATACACTTTTTTACTGTTTTAAATATTTAATCATTTTATTGTCAGTTTTCTGTTGCATCTACTTTTTCTCAATAAAAAAATTACTCTTTTTAGTCTAAATGTATTACTTTTTTTGCAAATTTGTTTAATTACATTTATATGTATTATTATATAAATATTGTATTATATAAATTTTATATTTTATGTATTGCATTATATAAATTTTATTATGAGCATTGTATGAATTAACCATAGCTCTACATTTTTTTTCTTAGATATATTATTTGCTGTAATGTTTTACATCATATTGAAAGATTCTTGATGATAGTAGTGCAATGTTGATAAACATTCGATCAATTACTCCAATGAAAATAAGTCTTTTTCCAGTCTGTACTTAGTGTTGCATTAGCCAGGCCACTCCTGAACATATTCTTGATTGTTTGAGGCTTTCCAAACAGTCTCTCCAAACATTAATGATTTTAGATTTTATATGAGTGCATATTGTTATGAATTCAGTGTAGCTTTGCTGGTCTTTAGGAACTTTACTACAACCAAAGTTATTTTTTAAGCAAAGTTTCTAGAAATTCCTCAAAATGTATGGAAGTCATTAAATAAAATACAGAAAATATTTTAGAAAACTAAAGGTTGAGGTTCAAAAAAATTTTGAAAAAAGATCTGTGACTGTAATGCCATTATCAGTAATCCTTTCACTACTAAACAGGAATTATAACAATATATATATAAACTCAATGGTTAATTATATTTTGTTATCAGAATGATAATGCATTACATGAATTCTGTAGCTCTCAAAATAAAGGATACTTTTCCATTTTGCCAACGCAAATCTTACCAAGCAGACTTTATTAGTGACACATTGTATACATATATTTGGATTGGCATTGGTTGTATCATTTTTGGCGACTTTATCGCTGGTGAAATAGAAAAGTACCAAATAAAGATACAGATTAAATTGACAATATATGCCAAGCTAGAGATGATTGTTAATGAAGGATAATATCACATATATTCATCAATTTTAAATGTATATTTACAAAATATTTTACATTAAAAATGCTTTTTTCTTCCTTTTTTTTAGCTTCAAGAGTTTGTTTGATGTAAGTATACACTTTTTTCTGCAGTGAAAATAATGTTAATTAATGTGTTTCTTTAAATTTTATTTAAAATTGTGTGCATATATAAAAATATTTTCTTAAATTTCTTAATCCTGCTTGATATAAATACATACAAATATTAAATTTTGTTCAGTATTGAAATTTTTGTTTTTTCTATTGTGTTTTAATAAAGGGTATTTTGGATTTATATTGTAATATATCTTAAAGGAAACGTATTTATCCATTTTTTTTTTTTTTAAATTTTAGCCTTTATTTTAAACTGTTACCAAATTTTTTTTGTCAAATTTCAAATCTTGAAAACTTTAAAATGTATTGAATTTACTAGTTATGGTTATGTAAACACCTTGAAGAATCATGTAATGAAATCAAAATTTTATTTCTTGATACTTTTGCAATTTTGAAAGCATGTACAAGAATTACTTTAATAATCATTATTGTGGGAATTTCAATTCCATTTAACAACTAAAAATCTTCAATAGAATGAAAAGAAAAATCAAGCTTTATTATTTTATTTTTAATATTAAAACCCCGACTTATCTTAAATAATTCAAAGAGTTTACATTTATAATTTATTGTGATATCTAGTTCAACAAAGGAAAGTAACATATAACTTATTTGTGAAAATTTTATTTTCTTATTTTTGATTTGTGTCAGCTAACTGTTTTGAATCTTTTTTTCTTTGATATTTTCAGAAATATTACAAAAAACATACAATTTTAATACTTACTCGATGCAGTTTTTTTTTACTATAAAATAATATGTATTAAAAAAAAGCTCTTCTCTCAAAGCAATATTGCATTCATTGATGTTAAAAATGTACTTTTCTCTTTTAGGGAAAGAAATCATTATTAAGTTTGATGTTGACACATAATATAATGTATTGATCAAATATTTTTACATCCAATAAAATGATGGTGAAGGGCATCTGTGCCATTTAACTTACATTAAGGCTGCAACCCTTCTAACAGAAAACATTAGAAATAATTTTTATAACATAAAAATTACCAATATTATTATTAAATATTGACAAAGCGTATTTTTTTTTATTATTATCCCTTATTTGAGAACTGAAATAAAAATATTTATGGAAACAAAAAGGAAACTTGTGAATGAATTTGAGGACAAAGTTTGGATTTTAGATTTAGCTTTTTTAGTAGACTTAACAAAACATTTGAATGATTTAAATTTGAGACTTAAAGGAAAAAATCAATTTATTAATAATGTGTTCCAAACAATTACAGCGTTTGAAAGGAAATTGAAATTTCGACTTAGTCAAATAAAAGTAAAAGATTTGATACATTTCAGTACTTTGATAAACTTGTGAATTGTACAAAATGTGCTGCATTAATTTTTGATTTAATTCAAGAGTTTGAAAAAAGATTATAAAATTTTTGAAAAAAGGAAGAGTATTTCAACATATTTTCTACCTTATTTTCTCTATAAATAAATAAATTGCCTTCAATTCTTCAAATGCAATGCATTGAATTGCAAAGTGACTTTCAACTGAAAGAAAAATTTGAGAAAGTTTCTTTACTGGAGTTTTATGAAGATTACCTACCATGCGATAAATATCCTATTTTTCACAATCATGCTTTATTAATGTCTTCTGATTTTGGCTGTACCTATATTTGTGTACAATTATTTTCAAGAATTAAGCATACAAAAAACAAAAATAGGACAAAGATTACTGACAAACATCTTGAAATCGGAGTAAGAATTTCTACCTTGTCTATTGAACCTGATATCGATTTGCTTGTTCAACAAAAGCAAATTCATCCATCTCATGAATTTGATTTTTTTCCATCTTTATGAAATTCAAACTAAATGAAACGAAACATATACAAATTTTAAAATAAATATGTACTTATACATATCTAATTCAAATTTAAAAAAAATTATAATAAAAAGAAGTTAATTTATTTTAATAAAGCTACATAGAGCTAATTTTTATTTCAATTTGTTGAAAAAATGTGGGGCCCAGCAATTTTTTTTTGTTGCAATGTGACCCACAAACAGTCATAATTTAGACACCCATGCATTATATTATATTCTTGAAAATACTAACTCTGTAACTGTGGCATATATGTCAGAAAAATGCATCAAAAATGGGAGAAGAAACCTTTTAATATTGCAAAGTGTACCTACAAAATAAGTAGAAAATCGTTATTTAGAAAAGAAAAATAATAAAATAAAAGCAATATATTTGATATTTCTACATGTAGGGGAGTGAGTGTGTACATGTATTTATGTATGTCACAGTCATAGTGTACTCAATTCTTTTAGCATGGTTGGGTAAATAGAATCTAATTTCAGTTAAAGCACAGTATCGGGTGCCCCTTGATAATTGTGGCAAAAACATAGTGACTTAAAAGAAAGGTTGCCAAAGTATACCTACGTAAGCAGTTATTTCATGAAAACTTTTCCAATGAAAAGTTAAACAAAATTTAGGGTTACCATAACCTAAATCGCCACATTTAAATTGTTATCACATCCAAAAGTTGCTGATCGCCAGTGGGTTTTCATTACTCGACTTGAACCCCAATTTCTACCTAAAAGTGTCATTCACTCATTTTTCTATAAATTCATAAGAAATATGAGAATAAGCCTGAATCACTAAAAGGATACTTTTCTTAGCAATTTGAATTGAACATTGAAAAAAAAAAAATTATGAGAAAAGATGACAAAATAAAGAATCAAATAAACTACGTAAAATCAAAATGTGCTATTGCTGTTTATTTTTTTACTGTTTACTCCATCAACAATATTCTCTATGAAAAGCAGTCCCATATTTTATTGCAAAAATAGTGAATTGCATAGCTTAGTGTCTTGTTTTAGAAAAACATAAGTTCAATTTTCACCACAAAGGAGAGTTTTTTTTTTTTTTTTGTGATGCCATATTGGATGCCACAAATAATACACATTTGAGTTGAGTTGACTGGATTTGGGGGACACAGTCAAAGAATTAATCTTTTAAATAACGTTTTGTTTAATAGTAAAAGTAATTTTGCTCCAATGCAGATATTTGTATGATTAGTTGCTCTTCATAATTTCAAATTTTACTGTTAAGTTTGTCAGTGTATTGTGCCTTTGCAAGCAATTTTTATAACTATCTGTAACCTCATTAATAATTTAACTACAATTCAAGATACATATTGGATAATGTCGGAAATAAACTTTGTTATGGAAATATGTATTTAATGTTGATATGTATGTTCCTTTTTGTTGCAGTTTTTATAGAATTTTATATCAAACCTGAATGTATAAAATACTTATATTTGTATTTGTAGCCTTTAATAAATCCTGGTGGTGACTCAAGGACAGGATCAAGATCTGGTTCTGGTCGAGGGTAAATTGCTTTATCATTTTTTTTTTAATTTGCTGTGTAGAATGAATTAAAATTTGTTATAAATACAAATAATTACACATTGTTTGTCATGAACTTTACAAATATTAATAGTAATCCTTTGTACATTTTTCATGAAAAAAGCCTAAAATAAATATTGTTTGATTTACCCATTTGTATGTGTAATAGAAACCAAGCTTCATCTGTATCAGTAGTTTTCAAATTATCTCCAGAATATACCATTTGGTCATAATTTTTTTCTAACTTACTTCCTAATTGTATCTAAATGTTACAATGTATCCTGCATTCCCAAAACAGCCATTTAGAAGAGCTGTTGATCTAACCATCTTTGAACTTACTGTTCATCCATTGCAGGAATTTATTAACTCAAGCAAGACTATTAATCTGCATGGAATAGTGTAATTAATTTTTATTACAGACGGATCTTTCAATGGAATTGGAAATTAGTCATTTTTCATTAAGTTTTTTGTGTGCCATATTTAACTTTCTGTGACCATTTTATCTCTCTATATTTTTGTAAATAAGAAACATAAAGCATGTTTCTTTCTGGCTTATTTATTACTCATCTCCATTCTTATATTATAAAAGAAAGGAAATTTCTAAAGTAATATTCATGTTTATATTAAATTGGCTGTAACTTCCTTTTCTCTTAACTACCAATATAGCTTGTTATGGAGTTCATAGTAAGGTGGTAACTATTTTTATAATCAGCAAGATATTAAAGTTTTTTCATGTTAATTAAAACTTTAGATATGTATAAGTTCTTGCCAAATTATCTTACTAGGGATTTAATAATGTTTTAGGAATAATTTTACTGTAAAAGTACTTCAAAAATCTGGATTTTTTATGTGGGTAGGGGGATTTGAGTTATTGATTTACTCCTTAGAAATTGTTTGTGTATCTGTAGGGATACATATACATTGGTTTGAAAAACACTAATCCATACATTAAGTGAATTATGTTACATGACAGTAGTGAATAATGTGAAATATTTTATTAATGGAGAAATTTTTTTGTTAAGGCTTTTTTGCCTTGACAAATTTTTATTGTGTGGCTTAATTTAGTTAGATAATTAATCTAATTACCAAATATTTTATAAAGTTACTTTTGCAAATTTTCTTTGATTTTTTTTTTATTGTTTTCCACTTAATATGCACAAAATTATTTTTATTGTAAAGCCTATTTTAATGAATTTTATTTTGCGGTATCAACATTTTATTTAAACATTGAAGTAGTAAAATCTTTTTTAAAGGTTTGTTGTATTATAAATTTTCTTCAACATTCTAATGCCAATTTTACTATTGTTATTTTAAGATGACATGGTACCATCTAAGCACTTCTTATTTTTAATGTTTGGAATTAAGATTTTGTTTAATATATTTAAGCTAATAGTCCGTAACTATCCCCCCCACCCCACTCACAGAAAAAAAATTCGAATTTATTATATAGTGTTTGTAAAAATTAAGTTTTCTTTTTGTTTAATTTATTATTTTATTGTTGAAAATTCTCAAACGTTTATTAATTTTGCTTTAAAATTTTTAAAAAAATTACTGACATCTTAAGAGCTATTTCATGTATAGTTTACAAAACTTATATTTCAGAACATTCGTAAAAAAATTTTACATTCCTTCTCCAATTGGTAAATGAAGGTTATGGTTTTGTAAAAATAGCATATGAACCAAAATTCAATATGGAGAATTAACAATTTTAAGTTATCAGATGATCTTAAAAGTGGATGTGGCAGTATTCTCTACTATCCTGCCATGCATGAAAAATGGTTAAATAACTTACTAAAAAATACTCTGGGATTTTACAGGTATATGTAGAATGATTCAAGGTATCAAATGAGCCAATAAAAAATTATCATTTTTTTTTTTTTTTTTGGTTCTATGTTGCCTTAACCATTACGTTTAGATTTTCTGGTAATTATCTTGTTATAGCTATACTATTGCTGTAATTTTTTTCAATGCTTCCATTTCTGTTGCTTCAAATATTTGATGCTAATAAAAGGAAAGTGAAAATCATTTTGGTTTAATTGTGCTGATTGATGTATTTTTATTAATTTTAATTTTATTCATTCAACTTCTTTTAAAAATATATTTAAAAGCTGTTCATAATTAAATTAAAAAAAAAAAAATGTTTAACTTTTTCAAATACTCATATTAACAAAGAATTTTCTATTGCATGATAATGTCTGTATGTTAGTTCTTCAATATTTAAAAATTTATTTGAAACAACTTTATATGAATGTGATTTAAATTAAAAAGGAAAATGGATTTATTTATTTTGAGCGTATTATAGAGGCAATTTATGAATATTTTTAAAAAATTGTTACCTCTTCTAAAAATGTAAAATTTACAAATATTATTTAATTTTCCTCATATAGCTAGTTGATTAAGCAAAAGATTATTTGTTCATTCACTTAAACAAAAGTGTTGCGTTTATATTTTAATCAAATCAATGAAACCACGGTTTTTCTATCAGTACTAGATATTTATTTATTATTTATGTTAATAATTTGTTAATGAAGAATTTTTCTACTAAGCTTTATTATCATTATAATAATGCCCTAAATTTGCAAAATAATTTTTATTCTGTTATTTTTGCTTCTCTTTGTTTCAAGAATCAGCAAGTATATTTTTATGCAAGCATGAATTATGCAATGTATTAATTTTGTAATTGATTACATTATTCCCACACAAAATTTACTAAAGTTTGATGTAAGGGATTTAGTATTTTAATATGATTAAAGTTTTGTCATTGATTAATCAAATAGGGATTACATCATTTATAAAAATATTTTAATAAGTAATGATGTTTAATGTTCAAAAATATTTTTAGGCCTCCGAGACCTCCAGGTCGTGGAAATTTCAGAACTTTTGCTGATGCTTTTGGTAATTATTTATAATTTTTTTTATTGTTCATGGAATATTATTTGGAAAAACACCATGATATTAGAAAGCTAATATTCATGTATTGTGTAATTTCTTGAATTATATTCTCAATTCATTGAATGTTATTAATGTGGCTGAATATGGTTTGAGATTCTCTGGACTCAAGCTGAACAATCCAAATTTAGTGACTGTTTGCTGTGAATTTTTTTAAGTAGGACTTTATAGAAAAAACAACAACCAATATTACATCATGTAACTTATTGGGAATTATGTTATATGACTAATTTACAGTTAATTTTTCATTTATATATTGTAAATTTTAAAAAAATGCATTACTTAAAAATATGAAATTTGTTTTTAGATTTCAGATTCATGATAATTTAATTTGGAATGTTTTGTGATTGAGAGAAAATATTCATCTTATAATTTTCTTTTAAAAAGAAGAAAATATTACTATCTTAGCTTTGAATTTTATTCTAAATAAATTGAAACTTTGTAATTAGAGTTTACATTGCAGTGTGTTATCTTTTATCAGGATCAGAAAATGCCTTTTTATCTAATTTATTTTGTAGCTCATGATAAAGAGACTGTGTATCAAAAGATCATTTGATAATTCTAAAAGCTCAAAATATAAATAATGCTAATAGCAAAAGATAATGCTAAAAGCTCAAATTGTCTGTGCAAATTATCTGCTAAATGTATATGACAACATTATAACAAAAAGTAATACTGTTATAATGCTAAATTTTTATAAATAAACAAGATATATGTTTGATAGTAAAAATTTAATTATCTTACCACTTTTTCACATTTTAATTCATATTAAACCATTTTGATATTAAGATCATGAATGATTGAGGTATAATAAGGTTCAGTTGTGATAGTTGGCATTTTGGTAAAAAATATTTGCTAATTACATTTTAAAAATGTTATCATTGTTTTTTTGGTACTTGAGTAAAATCCTGTCAACCTTGAAAGTTTGTAAATTCCAGCCAAACTTTTACACTAATCGCTTCCTTTCCAATTACACCAATCCATTCATTGTTTTGGATGATATCTATCTAGTTTAGTGTAAAGGATCAACAAGATTTTACTCATATACCATTTCTCCCTCCTAATATTTGGTACATTAGAAGATAATTTTAATTATCTGAAATTTGAAAAATTAGGATGAAAAGTTGTTATAAATATATTTTTACATTTTAAAATTAATTCATCCTAAAATCCTTTAAAAAAATACTTCAAATGTTTATTAAATTTTAATACTATTCCTAATATTAATTGACTGTGATATCTTAATATGTGTGACCTTTATATATATATATATATGTTTTTTTTTAAAAAAAATTCTTGAATTTGGAGAACTTTAATATGAAGGAATTTTTTTTGTCAATGATCTTTTCAATCAAGAATGAATTTTTTTTATTTACTTGATATAATCCCATGTTACTTTGATTTTTTAAAAATTGATTTGTAATTTTGTAAATCTTAATAATTTGCATTCCTATGGACCATAATAATGTAACATAAATTGCATTTACATTTAAATGTAATATTGTTTCATCTATAATAAATATTGATTAATTAATATTTTAATTATTTTTGTTCCCAGTATTTATTTCTTATGTACTTATTTTGTATATTCTTTAAAACATATTTTATACTCATGCATTGTAATTTTTATGATTAATGAGTACTTTTATGAGAGAATTATTTCATATTGAACTGTTTGTGATGGTAATTTTCATGTGATTAATGAGGGCTACACAAAGATATATATATTGATTTTTCAAAAAATGTTTTATTTTTCAATTGAGAAGAATTATAAATTTATGTCCATTAATTTGATGATGTTCTTTCTTGAGTACATTGCTTTCAAAAAATTTGATTTTTTTAATGATATTTTAAAAGTTTTTTCTGATCAAATTAATGCAAAGCGTATCTGTTATGCTTTTATGAATTATTTTTTATATTATAGTTATCTAGCTAATAGAAAATGGTATTTTTTTTTTAAAAAAAAATGAAGGATAACAAATTAAGTGAAAAGTACTAACATTTGTTACTTAAATATATCTTTTGAGTAGTTTTGCTAAAAATGAAAGTTAATTATTTTCCTTTTAAAAAATTATTTTTGATAGCAAATGCAATCCTTAAACAATATGAAGTTTAAATTATTCTTCAATAATTGATAAAATATACATATTTATAATTATCAATAATTTTATTCTGAAATTTTTAAAAAGTTTTTTTTTATTTTATTTTTGGAGTTACTTTTGCATTTACAATTTCATATGAATATTAATAGTTGTATAATGTATTTATTATACCAAGTATTATATGAGATTATTCATATGTCCCGTATAATGTGATACATATAATTTAAAATGGAATTTACAATTTTATATACTTACATTTAAAAATTTTCATATTTCATTGTTCTTATATTATTATTCACAATTTTGGATTTCCTTTTTTACCAATCATGGCTCAAAAAGGTATTTGCTTTGAAATATTTTTAAGTGTTCTTAGTGTCTTAGTCACTTCTTAGTAAATTCATATCCCTTTTGCTTTAAAATTTATTTCATTGCATTTTTCATTTCATGGTTATTGTAGTAGATTTAGTTATAGATTTTAACATTACTTTTTTATATTAATGAATTTTAAACATTACATTATCAAAGTCTAAAGCATGAATCATTTTTTTAAGAAGTAATGCTGTATTAAAATTGCATTAATTTTATTTTTTTCATTTTAAGCATGGTTTGAATTTAATTTATAAAGTGAAACAAAATAGTTTTATTCTAACCTGATTAAAAAAATTTAATGTTTTGATACAGTTATATTATGCATGACAAAATTACATGTAAATCATTTGATTATTAGTTTTTGAAAAATTTCATGTATGGGTGATTTTTGTTGTAGTGGTAATTTATTTCTAACTTTCAATTGCATAAGTTGTTAGCTATAAGTTAAGATATTAGAAAGATATGATAGTGAAGATCTTTTTTCCTTATTCCGATTATTTCTTTCCTATGTATTTTCTACTTTTAATTCTTCTAACATTCCTTGCTGGTTTTTGGTAATTGCATCGTATATATTCCTGGGCCATTTTATTAGACCTTATAATGAAATTGAGATAAAAGAATTTTATTTCTAAAATAATTTGCAATCCATAAGTTTATTTTTACAGTATATGAACTTGTATCAAACGGTCTTTTTGCGCAACAGTTTTCCTTAACTTTTTAGTTTTTATTTATTGGAAAATATTATCAGAAATCTTAGGTTAGTCATTAAATATATATATATGTAATTTTTTTTCTTTTCTTATTAGTGTGATTATATATTGTTGTGCAATAATTCTTTTGTTGTTTATTTAAGTATTTTTTATTATTAATTACATTTTATTAATTGTTGCTGATTTAGAAATGCATGTTACTGGAAAATACATTTCTTAGAAATTAGATTTTTTATGTTATTTCATTTCCCTTTTTTGATTAAAGAGTTTAAGTACATTAATGCTTTTGAAATGTTTCAATTTGTGATTATAATGATTTAGCTCACTTATTTTATGTTCTAAAAGCAATATTGCTGAAAAGTGATAGAAAATGGGGGGAAAAAATTAACTATATTTTCTGTTTTTATAAACTTTTTTGAACAAATGTTAATTTGTGATATTCAAAAACTTTCATTTTTAAGACGTTAAGTTTTACTATTCTAATGGAAAATGTAAAATTTCCAGTTTCAATTTTTTTTTCAAATTTGTTTTTTTTTTTTTAAATCTGCATTAATGTTTCACAAATTTTTTGTCTTTATAATTTCATTTATTTTTTATTTCAGGTAATGACTCTATACCACCACCTCCACCAGGAGGATGAGGAAGGTAAGGGTTCCATGAACATTTGGAGCCCGGTTATATATCATGTATACTGAATATAGTTGCTTATTTATTTTGGTAACAGTGATGGAGTAAATTGTTATTTTGATGTGAAAAATATGATGTTGCCTTGGTAAAGTTTTATAAAAGCCTTGGTGACTGATGTCAATTTCACTTGATGCTCTTAATTACTTATTTTGTAAATATTATTTTTGTAAATTGTATTACTTATTCTTTTGAAATAAATTGTTATATAAAAGTTTTGCACTGTTTTGAATCATCAAACGAAAGAAATTGAGTTTTGCCCTAGTGTTTAATTTATTAGGTTCTCTTTTAAACTTAAGATATTTCATCTGAAATGTTTATGGCAATTTGTATAAAAGTATTAAAATATAATATAGGAGGCTATAATTTTATGTAGATATTTAATTATTAAATAGCATATTTGCAAATATATGCTATCTAAATATTTGCATAGAATTATATTTATAAAATGTAAATATCAGAATTTTTACTGATCATGTCGATAAAAGATTATTTATTATTATATTTTAAGTCAATTATTCAGACATTTTAAGTAAATTCAAAAAAAGTTTCAAGCTCAGAGTAAAAATAAATTCTGAAAAAAATTGAAACAAAGATATTAAGTGATTGTAAACAGAGTTTCTTAAAGTTTACTCAACTTATTATATCATTAGATGTTGATATGGAAATATTTATAATGTATATAATAAATTTTAATGTATAGAATTATGTGTCTGTTGTGTCTTGTCTTTTTTTCTCTCTCCCTAACATATTTATCTTTTCAACACATATTAAGCATGTTGGGAGCAAATAATATATGGGGCTCAAAATTACTATTATAACATTAATATTATTTTTTGAGTTTTTCTTTTTAAAATATTTAACCAAAAGCATTAGTTATTTTCGCATAGTTTGTGGTTAGCATAGTTTTTGCGAAATCACTAAAAATTTCAACTTTCAGCAATTAATTTTTGCATTACATTATTATTGTTTCACAATAGTTATATATTTGAAAGCTATTACAAGTTATTATATCTCTTACAATTAGTTATTAGTCATGTGCCACAACTCGAAGAAACATATGCAAATGTCTTTTAATCCAGATGCTGGTAATATTACATTTAAATCATACATTGTGATGTAAGTATGATGAAAAATTGAATTAAAATGATTTGATACTATGTAGCAATGGTTGATTTTCAATTTTCTCATTATAAATACATACAATTTTCTCAAGTGTAATACGGTGTGGATATTAAATAATAAGACTGATGCTGTTACAGAAGAAGTACACATGCCTAATGCCAGTAACTGACAACTGCTTAGTGGGAAGCCATCTCTTTCAAATGTAGTGCTTCTTGCTACTGTAAACAAATCTGTATAGCCTTCATTCACATTAGAGTTATCTTTTTTTATTTTGTTGGGAAAAATGATAAGTGAACAACAAATTGTTGTGAAATTTCACATGAAATTTGGAAAAACCACTACCGAAGCTTATAGTTTATTAAAAAAAGTGTATGCCATAAATATTTATTGCATGCAAGTGTTTTTGAGTGGTTTCAAGATGGCCGAGAAAAGATTGAAGATTATTCAAACTCGGGTCGCTCTTCCATGTCAAAGAAGGATGACAGTATCAAAAAAATCAGTAATCTTGTACGATCTGACCGTTGGTTAAGTTTTCATGAAATTGCTGAGACTGCTGGAATTGATAAAGAATCTGTATGGCTAATTTTAAATAACAATTTTACTATGCAAAACGTGTGTACCAAAAAGATTCCTAAAATTCTCACATTTGAACAATAAGAAGCTCACAAAAATGTTCGTACTGACACTTTGAATACCATTGAAAATGACTCAAACTTATTGGAAAGAATAATAATGTGTGATGAATGGTGTTTTTTTTACTTATGGTCCTGAAACGAAGTGCTTGTTTTTTTCGATATTCATGGGATTGTGTACCTACTTTCTCTGGGTTTCTGAAGGTCAAACGATTAATCAACATTACTACTTTCATATTGTTGCTGCACTGTGTGAAAGAATACAAGGAAAAAACTTGAAGGACAAGTCATTTTGCATCGTCTGTCAAGAAGTTTCTAGCCTAGTACAGCATCCCAGTGTTAGATCATCCACCTTATTTGTTGGATCTTGTGCCATGCGACTTCTATCTGTTTCCTAAGGTGAAATCTGCATTAAAAGACAAAAGATGTGAAAAAGAAAGTGGCACACGTTTTGAAGGAACTGACAGAAGACTTCCAACATTGTTTCAAACTATGGAAGATACGCATGGAGCATTGTAAGGATAGAAGAGGGGAGTATATTGAAGGTGATAAGTAAATATGTATGAATTCAGTATACAATGTTTTACAGCATCAATCTTATTATTTAATAGCCCCCACACCTTGTAGGAATCATTAAATGATTCAAGCTTATGTGAATTTTAAAATCCTCAATATATATATATTTTTAATTTCATTTGCTTAAATTCTAGCTTTCTTTTTATAATGTATTTATTTAGTGAATTGATTTTTTAAAATGTATAAGCTATATGAACTATGTGCAAGTATATACGTAATTACACTTATTTATTTTATGCCATTTCTGATATATTTTTATGATTAAAAGTTAAAGTTACATTTTAAAGGAGGAATTGTAACTTATTTCACTTCTAATATTAAAAAAAAAAAGAAGAAGAAAATTGTCTTGTAATCAAGTCTTTAACTGAACCATAATATTAAATCATCATATTTTCATAAACACGTTTTAAGTGAAAAATATAATTAAAGGGAAAATGATAGTTTTGAATTAATAATAATTAACACAAAAAAGGATAATGGTTCCTTAAACATATGTCTATTTTCAGTAGTGATTTCACATTGATTTTTAATAAGTTTCAAGTGTTGTTGTTTTTTAAAAATTAAAAGTTTTTTATTTCTATAAAAACATTCAATTAATTAAAAAGCTTATATAGTATATTATAAAGAGTGTTAATAACATAGTCAAAAAACTGTATAAGTGTGATTGCATTATTATCATAAATACTTATGTAAATGCAGTTTCCTCTCTTTCTAATTAAAATTGTTTATTATTAAAGTATATTTATTATTAAAATGTATACTATTAGAATTTTTGGAAAATAATTGTCAAAATATATTTACTTGTAATAAATATTCAATTATTTAAATATAAATTAAACTTTCTTTTAATACATGCATATATACTACTTAAAAATAATTATGTAAAACTGATACAGAAACAAGACTGTTTCATGTAGTTATGCGATATTATAGCTAAAATATTTAGTAAAGGAAGTGACCCTCCAAATTACCAAAATAAAATCAATGTTATTTATTTGTACTAAACAGAATAATTTTTAAAATTATTAGTTTGGTATACATATTCCCCAAAGATAATTCCTTAAATTAGAATACACAATGTATTGCATAAAGAGATTTATATAAATTTATGTATTTAGGTTCTTCTCTCTTTTAAAATTTGAAAAAATGAAGTAAAAATCGAGACAATTCTTTTAGAAGACAAGTTTTATAATATTTATATATAAACAATTTATTTATCTTTTTTTTTTTTTTTTTTTTTACCCCTTTTTAAAAATATACTCTGTAGTGCATTTCTTGTTTTAAATTTTTGTATACGCGATTGACAGAAATATGAATCGAGTAAAAAAATTTATATATGCATAGTAAGATTGAAATTGACTTCAAACTACAGCAAGATATAAACTTCGATTGTATGTATTTCTATGCATAATTATTGTCGAATCCTACATTTTAGGTATGTATCTAGAAGTCTTAGTCATGTTACTTATAAACTAAAAGGGTCATATGTCTTAAAATAAGAGTATTTAGGGATCGTAGTAGCCGATTGATCATGGTCAAGGCCTATCTTGTTCGGGTCCTAATTAAGATGGAGACTCTTGCGGCAAAGGGTGGGGGGAGGGGACTAAACGTTAAGTATGGCCTCTGTAGTCGAGCGACCATAGTCGCGATTTAGAGACCGGTGTTCTTTCCATCGAGTCTTGATGCCACTAAGTATTCGCAATGTAGTATGTAGGGCTGTTGCTCTTTCACTTTCTAGATTTCGAGTCCTCATATGGTGTTGAGGAAGTTTGGAGAATTGGGTGTTCGCTCAGGTGCCGTCCTCGTCACATGTCCTTTTAAAATTCCATTCTTCGCCAACAGCCCTCGAGTTACTTCTACGTATGACGTTAATAAACATTTAAAAAATGCGCTTCAAATAGGATTGGGCTTTACAAGGCGGTGTGTTGAATTTAGGAGAATGAGTTACCAATTTAGGTCACTTGATCTTCGATCAAGATTTCGGAGTCGCATCTCCCACAGCTCTTATGTTGACTCCAATAGTCGCAGAATGACGTTAGTTTTAACCAAATCCATTGCTCTCGCAATATGAGTGCGTCCTTTTCGACTGACCTTGGATTAAAATCACTTAATAGCAGTAGTGTGACTTTAATTAAACATACCAGTCTAATATTTGAGCCTCCAGACCAGTTTGAAGTAGAATTTATTTATATAAATATATTTATGTTAGATGACGTCTTTCCCTCTCTTCAAAGTCTCGAAATTTCGGACCGTGTAATTTTAATTTTTCAAGTTCAGCATTTGACATAATGTAAAGCGATAGTGATAAATCTGTCTCGGGGCGAAGCACTTAAATGGTATGCATAACCGATTAGAAAAGAGAGCGTTGACTAAATCTTGGCACGCATGCAGCAGTATCGGCGCCACTTCGAGGAGCAAGATATTTTCACGTGTGCCTCAATTTTTGTTTTGTCCTCTCCAAAGGTGTGAATTTTATGAGGATTTGAATAAACAGTTTTTTTTTTTTTTAATTTGTAGGTAATTTTTGTGGGGTTTTGAATAAAAAAGATTTTTTTTTTAAAAAAAAAAAGTGTGGGATTTTTAATAAACAGTCTTAATTTTCTATTTAATTTTAGGGTACATACCTTGGCGCTTAACCTCGTATCTGTAATACTTTGAATTAAGTCTTCGCGGTTATTGATTTTTTGTGAACATGTAACGATTTTAAAATTATTTTTGGTTTATGTCGTTTTAAATGATTAATATCGCATATATCTTTTAATAAAGTTTCAAAATGTATTATATTTATAAGTAACAGTATTGCTTAAGTATTTTTTGCGGAGTGTTCGCAAAATATATCAAAAATTTTTTCAAAAAGAGTTCTCTCTACGTAATGTTCAGATAACGTACTAAAATAAAATGTAGTTCGACAGCTTAAAAAGAAAAATCTGCAATATTGCAATCTACATATTTTATTACAATTTAATAAAATCTCTCAACGAAAAAAAAATTACATTTATAGAGAGTCATCTAAAAATTTCAATGAATTTAAAAAGAAAAGGAGGAATATCAATGTTTACAGAAAAATAATTTGTGTTGGTGTTTCTAAAAAAATAATACATATTTTTCTTGCAATGTTTGATTCATAAAAGCTAGAACATATGCCATGTCGATTAGTATTCTATGTCAACAGAATTCGCTGTGGAGAATTGTCAAGATTTTAATTGTCTAAATAAAGCAACAATATTAAAAAAATTTAAAAGTTCTATTTTACGTAAAGCAAACGTTTTCTTTAAAACCACCCTGATATTTTTTATGTATGTAGTCCTTTTTATGAATTCCACTTTTCTTTTCCTTCTGAAACATTTTGGAATTTATAAAATATACTAAACTGCATAATATTTTAAATTGTTGTATGATTTTAAATAATTCTTGTGAAGAAATCTCGGAAATATTGCTTTTCAAAATGCATTGTAATTTTTTTGTGTATTAAAGTAAATAGTGTTCAAAAATAAATTGGAAATTTATTGGCTTAAAGAGTGATATTGTTATCAAATATTATCGGGAATAAAAATTAATAGCACTTCATTTCATCAAATGAATTGATAAAAGTGTTACATTCCGTAATTTAACACACATTTTTTTTGTCATCAACTATATAAAAATCTTTACTAGATATAAGTGAAAGATAAGGAATTTTATATAATGTTTTGGAAGGTATATAACACGCTTATCTGTTCATAATTTGTCAATGACAGAAGCTTGTCGAGCAAAGGTTCCGGTTTATTGATTGTTCGTTTCACGTACGGTATCACTTTGTTTCTATGGCAATCCATTTCTTTTTCTTTTAACTTTTCTTACATACATCTTTGTAACAAGATTTGATGGCGCTGAGTATGCTCAGCCGATGTTAATTGTCTTTGCAAATCCGCTCAATAACGAATCTTCTGGAACGTGAAAGAACGATTCTCATATCTTCTGTGTAATGATTCGTTTCCTAAAAGGCTTTGAAGTTCCACGAAGAATATTTATATAATTTTCAAAAAGTATTTATGCATACGATTTATAACTTAAGGTTTTTCAAACTTTTCCAAGAAGCATAATGAAAAGAATTGACTCGGCTATGTATTTGAAGAAGAATCGGTTATTGTAACGAATTCGATTGAATTTAAATACTATAATATTCGCGCGATTTTTCGATTTTAACATTATTAACATCGTCCTAGTTATTTATTGGAACTCGTATTTGATTACAGTTCTATAGCATTTAAATATCAAATATGTTTTAATTAATTAATTTTTTCTTTCCACCATTTGAAATTTGACGATTAAGTTGTCTTTTTATTATTAAATAAATTAAAAACAATTTTGAGAAACAATCAATCAGCTCTTCGCATTTTTTAAAGTAATACAAACGAAATTAATTTTGTCATTTAGATGGATTTCCATTTTTTTTTTTTTTCAAAAATAAGTTGGAAGAAATGTAAATTGCATTTTTCATACCATTCTTAAATTTTAAATGTTCTACAAACTATAAAAGAAAGTTTTAGAACTGATTGCCAATTTTTTTCATTTTAATATTTAGACTTGCAAAATATCGATGAACTATTTTAAGAACAATTAAAATTTAGCGTTCTTTTATTATAAATTCCACAATTTAATTTCACAAATCTGAAATGGCTCATCTGGATGACCAAAATGGCCGACCGGCTCAACAAAAATTCTTAGACTTGAGCTCTTTAAAGCCACAGACAAAAGAAGAAGTCCAGAATGCATTGTACAAAATACCCGAAATGAAATTGCGGCCGGAGAAAGTCTGTGAGGACGAAAATGTTGGGACTCCAGAATCTTGGAATAAGCCAGCGAAAGACTTTCCTTACATGAATCCAGTTCCTCCATCCATGCTGCATGTAGACATTCTCGAACTTAGTAAAGTGGACATAGATTGGAAAATGCTAACCTTAGACAGACCAGAAACAGCTCTTGAAATTCAGATATTTACCAGGTAAGTAATTCAAATGAGTGATTTTTAAATCTAAACTTGTTAATGACTCAAATAACCAATAAATTTGTGAGTAATTAACTTAAATTTTAATCTTATAGACATCAGGTTTTAATCTATAAGAAAATATGTATACTTTCGAGTCACTGAGTCTTTTCAAACTTTACTTGTTCTTAGAGGACCTTACTTATAATATAACCTTAGAGAGAAATGTAACGTTTCTGTTTTCTCGCGAAAACACTTATACACTTTTAATTTTCCAGCTTTAATATGGACCAATAGCCGAATTGTTAAGACCTGATTAATTTTTTGCTTAGGGTTCTTAAAACGATGCATTATAGCAATGCATATTTAAAAAAGCTCTATCAATTGGTCTTTTTTTTTTTTTTTTTTTTTTTTTAATTTTTATTTAGTATAAAATTGTGTTATAGCCAGACCAAATATCTCTTATTTGGTCACTGATTTTCAGCACGCTATTTGTTATAAAATTAATTATATTATTAATTGTTATATTAATTATTCATTTTGCCATTCAAATATTTCCACAGTTAGCGGAGAAAAAATTACATTCATTAAATATTTTATTTAAAAAAAATTATTAATATATGTAATTTTAATGCACAGTAAATTGTATAAACATATTGAATTAATCTCAAAGTTCATATGAATATTGATACCAAATTATTTGCATGAAATTGAACAATAAAAGTATTTAAAAAAATTAGGATAACTTTGCTCGTGGGAGTAGAAGGACATTGGATTAGTTGACAAACTTAATCAGAATGACATTCAAATTGAACAACGGATCTCTAAGTTATTTCTCTATAATTTTTTACTTGATTTTTACTGATGTCTCAGGGCCGTAGTTATCAAATTTTGTTTGTTTGAAAGCACATCTGAATGAATCAGCTTTTTTTTCAGTTATATTCACCTTCTTTTTCAATCATTTAGAACTTAATGAATATGCATTTTAATCCAAAGAAATCATTTATTACTATGAGAGAAGTATGAAAAATTTGCAAATTATAAATTTTACTGTAAACAATAAGCGAGAGAACATATATAAGCTGTGTCCCGTAAAACCTCAATAATAGGTTCTCTTTCAAGATTAAATCAGTTTCCCACTCTTTAGTCCCTTTTATTGTTGAAAATACCCCCTGAAATTTTTGTAATTTACATTTTCATTTCATCATTACTTTTTGAAGCAATTTTTATGCTATAATCGGATATTTTTTCTAAGACATACTGATTTTGATAAGTACGTTCCATTTCATAATTTACATTTTTACTTCATAGTGTGAAGTTTTCAAGGGCAAATTTGGTGTGGATGTTGAGATTGCCTCCACCTCTCTGACATGTTAAAGAATAAATTCCCAAACTGAAAATAGTTTTTGAAATAGAAATAGGCTTCCTTTTTTGTAACATAATAGTGAGATTTCACAATCCTACAGAAAGCAGTACTTTCATTCCCGTAGATAAAGTTTTCCTTTTTCCGTCCCCAACGTTTTAAATGTTAAATGGAAATTTAGCTTTTTATGTTAAAATGAAAAATTACGTGTACAAGGAACACTTCTAAATTTTAAAAAATGCAATATGACATATGTTTGTATGACAACTAGAAGAGAGTTATGAATACTGAGGCACATTCACAAACCACGGCAAAAAGTTGTCATGATCGAGTAGCCACTTGAACTGTCCAATTTTTATGAATACATCTCCATCAACTCGTGGAAATTTTCAACCTTGATATAATGCTCGTTATTCTTTAAAAAATATTATTTCATTTTACGGTGTACGTCACTTACACACACTCATTAATACAAACTTATGGCATTATTTAATGAATTCAGGACCTGGAGAAACTTAAATATAGTTTGTTAAAGGTAACTTAAAATGGAGAATGGAATAACATACAATGCATTCTCTTAAGAAGGACATGGTGTTGTTCATTTGAAAATTGAGGAGTGGCCGCGATAGCCTAGTGGCCATGGCTTCGGATACGTGGACGGTGGTTTTCATTCAGTCGAGGGTTCGATCCTTGGCCGCTAAAGACCCGCCGTGCAGCCATGGCTGATGCACGTTAAATCTGTTGGGGCCCAAAATCCTTCCGAGGGCGTGGTGTGGAAGTTAGGAGAGAGAGTGTCAGTTCAGGTGTCGTCCTCGTCACTCGACCGATATTCAAAATTTCGAGGTCTGTTGCCTATAGCCCTCGTGTTGCTTCTAGCGCGACGTTTATAAAACCAAAACCTTGAAAATTGAGAAACATGTGAGAGCCGTTCCCAACAAAGTCGCTCAAAAACTCTTTCTCTCTCCCCTGTACATTACATAATCAAACAATGACATTACAATCATCAACATGGCAAAGGTCCTTTCTCAACCTACATCACGTCTATCTTAAGACGCGAAATTGAGCCATTTAAATAAAGTAAAATTAAAGGTGGAAAATTATAATGCATTTATATATATATATGTGTGTGCGTGTGTTCGTATGCTGCCCCACAAATAAAATAATAGTATGAAACATAATTTTTTATTTGTAAAAGTATTCCAAATTGGGTTTTTTTTTTAACTGTAACAAAAACAACCTTAAGTCATTTGAAGGGGGGGGGGATTAAAGTGTTTTAGTTGTTTTCATCTTAAAATATATTTAACTTCTACCTCTTTATATTTTGAAACCCTAATAAAGTTCTTATGTATTTAGACGACTTAATATTAACACGTGTGTACTCGCGCACGTGCTGGTACGCTGAGCATCAATCAAATAATATTTACAAAAACTAATTTAATATCTTGACGTGTTTATCAGAGACTAATTTATCTTATGGGAATCTTCCAAAAAATGCTTTAAAGTAATGAAAAAAACATCACAGGAGCCTTGAACACGAGAAATTCTCGCTAGTGTAGACAACAAGAACGTGTTTATTAGATTTACTGTTTGCTTTTTTCACTGGAAGAGGAATTATGTGAAATCTCAAATGTACCGACAGTGTTGTTAAATAGATTGGCGGAACATGTGTGTGTGTGTGTTTTAAAGAAAGAATCACCTGTTACGTTTTATAAAAATATAAGGTTGGATAGTTAGTAAAAATTAAACTTGCAAAATTAGAATACCTTTAAATATCTGACTGCGTTCTTAAGAAATTATTTATAGAGCTCATTTCCAGTGAGTTTTACGAAGTTTCTTCATTTGTGGATAAGATTCATTCGCAGCGAAAATAATTAAAATAAAAATAATTTTCTGCGAAAAGTTTTCATACGTATTAACTAACTTGAAGCAAAAGCTGATTGAAACGTACCGGGTACTAGAAAAGTTTTATTTTAAAAAATGTCATATTTTTTTTTAAAATCTATATTTAATAGCTTAGCGATTGTGAGGTCCAGGCTTAGATACCTGATGTCGGTAGAAAACACCTGCACAATAATGTTGATTATTGTTTATTAAATTTAATATGGCTTCAGATTTGGAGGGTGAAATGCCAGTATATTTTTGTCAGTTGATGTTAACTAAGAATTACAAGGGACACAATTTCAGGAACTTTTATTCGGAACTTCGGGAAACAACTTTTTATTTTTTCCTTTACAGTGGCTAGTATGGTAACAGTATTTAAAATTGAAGTTAAATTATATATCTAGCTTAAATATTTTCAAAAAATTGTATAAAATTATTTGGAAAATTCGGTTATTTCATTCTTTTGTGGCATTTAAGCTGTTATTAAAGATGCTTGATTGACACATAATTATTAATTATAATAAATGAATTTTAACCATCATATTTAAAAACTTATGTATTATACAGGATGTTTACAAAAGAATATCCCAAATTTGAAGAACTACAATTACAAAACTAAGGAATATAGAATCTTTTCGGAGAAATTAAATAAAAAATAATTCTATAGATTTTATAAAATTATAGCTAATTATTGTGAACCACGAGCAACGGGAATGTTTTTCACTGGTAAGATAACAGTAAATTGGGGTCTCAGAGTAGATAACGACCTTGCTCTTAATCAGTTCTTGGTAATCTATGCATTAGTGGTCCCCAAGAAATTTTTTTTTTAACTCCCTGCAATTTCTTTAGGGCTACTTAAACGATAAAGTGTGTTTTTTCCCACCACTTCCGGCGAACATTGATGATCAGAAAGAGCGAATAACAACAGTTATTCAAAATGTATTAACGAACATGCTGAAATAAAAATTGGGATGAGCTTTTTTATCGATTAAATATCTTTCGGGTTTTTGGTGATTAAGTCACAATGAATATTTATAATTTATGAACTTAAAAGCGTTGTTTTAAATTTTATTTGTCCAAAAAGATTCTATATTCTTTAGTTTTGTAATCGTAGCTCTTTAAATTTGGGATATTTTTTTGTAAACACCTTGCTCATTTTCTTACACATTTAATGCTTAAAGATTTACGTATACTGTTCTCCATAATTGTTCTTATCTCTAGTAAAGCATCCACTCTTTTCAAAAGCCCCGAATTCTTATTAATTAACGACTTTGAGATACGAGATCCTTGTGCTAGGGAATTTACAATAAGTGTCGAGAAGCTTGAATTAAAAAAAAAGAGGTATAGCTCTTAGTTGATTACCCAAGAGAGGCCAAAAAATAATAAATAAAATTATATAGTCTCTCTCTCTCTCTCTCTCTCTCTCTCTCTCTCTCTCTATATATATATATATATATATATATATATATATATGTAT
The DNA here is from genome assembly GCA_019974015.1 of Nephila pilipes. Taxonomy (NCBI): domain Eukaryota; kingdom Metazoa; phylum Arthropoda; class Arachnida; order Araneae; family Nephilidae; genus Nephila; species Nephila pilipes. The sequence goes on along the minus strand of BMAW01068533.1, from coordinate 261,172 downwards.
ATATATATATATATATGTGTGTGTGTGTGTGCGTGTAAGATAAAGCAATGAATTTATCATTAAAAAACATAAGAGTAAGAGAACAATTAAAATCCAAAATCAACAAAAATGAACCCAACATATTTATAGAACTAAGTAAAGAAGATGAAATTGAATCAAATTTCAAACTAATTTAAACCAAAAAATAATTTGAATACCCAACAAAACAAAACATGCATATTCAGACTGGGGACTGAATTGTGTATATGTGTGTGTGTGTGTGTTTGGACAACTTGAGGTTATCTTACTGAATCAAAAAGCTTTTTTTTCTCTCATGTTGATTTAGAAATGTACAAATGAATAATGTATTTACGAAGTTTTAAGAAAACAAATTATAGTAACATCACATGTATTCTTTAATTCACGTGTATTATTAAATTGTTTTTCTTATAAAGGTATATGCTTAAAATTATTTCATATGTAGTTCTACCATTCACAGGGAAAACGTCTCAAGGTTAACAACTTCGTGACTTGAATTATGGAACTTTTAACATTCTAATTAAGTTTAATTTTTTGTGTAAATGAGATAATTTTTTTAATCAGCTTACAGTTACTAACAGTTATAAATAACTGAAGGACAAGTCTGCTATTAAAATTAGTTCTTGAAACCGAAGAAAACATTTGACTTGCGGTGAACATTAGGATGGTAGGATGGCAAGCATCACGTGACCGAAGCTTGTGAAAAGAATTTATAATAAAAGAATTCAAAAAAGAAATGTAGCGAAGGGACTAAAATCCATATTTCTTACCTTTAGGTTCACAGTGAATATAACTGGACAACTTTTGGAGGCTGAATTAATGGGGTAAAACTATATTGTATATCACGATCCATTTGTAATATGTAGCTTACATAGTTAGACATCATAGAGAATTTGGTCTTCAACGAAACGTAATGTTGTGTCTTTTGGGGCTGTGAACGATAATTCAACATTCGTAGGGGGTCAGTATCGTATGTTCTAGTTTACATTGCGCGCTCTCGATACAAAAAAAAAAAAAAATGAAATTTGAGGGTGCGCGTTATACGCTGAATGTAAAAATGATAGATTTAAAAACAGGGAAAAGATTAGCATAAAAAAATTAGATTTCTACATGTATCTAACTGCTGTTTATTTAAAAGAAATAACATACCTTATGAATTTCAAAAATTTCATTATCGGATAATATGAAAAGTTCTAAATATTTAACTTTCGTTATATCTTTAGGCATATTCTTGCTGCAGCACTATTTCTATTTTCTTTCGCAACTTGAATGATTTTGCATTTGAAATCTGCATTATGTTTATTTCGTTAGGTAGGACCCACATTCACTATTAAAAGAACCACTCGATCAACAGTATTTCAACCAAAGCAAATGCGATTTACTACAACCTTCGATGTTCATGTCCAAATCACGGCTTCAAAGGACTAGAGGAAGAGAAAACATTATGACCCCTAATTCCGAAAATTTATTCATTGTAATGCGTTCTAACACCAAGTTATGTCGCTCTTTTCTCGAAAATCAAGAATAAAATTCTTGCGCACATCTGCATTGAAAACAATTCAACCTGTTGGTAGAATTTTTTACTATCTCAAGCATTTCCCCTGCTCACACATCCTTCCCTTTAGCCCTTGTCAATTAAGTATATCATTTTTCGAAATCCTGTGAAACTCTTTCAAATGAATGATTTCAAAAGATAAGAGAATCACACATGTACATTCCAGGTTTCTTCGCAAAGAAAAGGATGGCGCGTTCTATGCCGTTGCGTGTTACACGCCAGAACATAAGGTATATAAATAAGGTCAACTCGAGAGGTTCTAATTTGATCTGTAATTACAAAAGAGTGGAGACATATCTTGTATTTTTCTTAAGAAAGTGATTTCTCTCATTCATCGATACCAATTGATAGTCTACAGCAACGCCAATTAAATTAAATCTCTTGACGTATCTGACATTTGTTTTCTGCGTGATTTTAGAACAAAAATAAAACACCGGTACAAAACGAGTTATTTAAACTTAGGTTTTCTTTCAAACTTCACACTTTGCGTTACATAATTTATTTTACCTTCAATTTTAAGTAACATTCGCTTGTCAGTAACATTGGTCTATCTTGAAAATGGGGAGCAAAGTTACGAACATAAGTTGATGCTTCCTGCAACGCTTCTCTTACAAAGGAAAAGATGGATTTACAGAGATGTGACCATTTGACAAAAGAGAGTTTAAGCAATCACCCCTTCACCTTGGCGATGGATATGACGACTTGGTTCAAAATTTAATTCTTCAAATAATAAGTTTTAATCTATTAATTTTTATGAACTATAATTAAATTATCGTATTGTCATCCAAAACGATCGTGTGTAGAAAATTTCAGCTCAAATGAGCGCTTTAAAATGTGAGAAAAAAGATTTTAAAGTTTTGACCCAGACACAGTTACAATATGAATAGAAAGAAACACATTAAAAATGTTACGCTCTATTTGACTTCTTTATGGATCAGTTATTGATATAAATCACGAAAAAAAAGTTAAGAGCAAATATGTTAATACATTTTTTTAACCAAAATTTAAAAGCGAATGGAGCTTAGTTTCATAGCAACGTCAATTAAATGAAAATTCTTGACGAATTTGACATTTGTTTTCTGCGTGATTTTTTTTTTGGAAGGAGAAAATAAATATAATTCTTTAAAAAAAAACTTATTAGATCAAGTTTTTATTATAAGATGGGCTAAAAGGTATAAAAATATTTTTTTTAAGTGTAAAATAATATATAAGAGCTTGAGGGCACTTAAATAAATATCTAGATAATTACCGGTAAAATAAGTACCATAGCTACTTATTTATGAATAGGGATCAAAAGAAGTGTAAACGCTTCAAGCTTTATAAATTATATGTTATTATACAGATAAAAAATAATTTTTTTTTATCTTTTAGTCAATTTTTACATAAAAACTTCATTTAAAAATATTCTTTGTTATTCAATCATTTTTAGTCCAGCAATTCAAGATTAAAAAACAAACAAACAATTATTTGAGTTGTATATGTGCAAAATTTCAACTCAGTTGGACATTGGTGAGAGTTCAGCTCGGGCCACCAGGTTCTCCCTAAGTCCATCACACCTTGAACATTTCATAGTATTGCATTGTCATCAGAGTTATACGTGTACGTAAGATTTCGGCTCGATCAGATGATAAAAGAGTGTTAAAATTAGAATACAAATTTTATACTGAAAAGACGTATTTTTTTTTTTACATACATAAATATAAACATAGCAAGTTAAATAACTGCTAATAATAATAAAAAAAAAAAAAAACATTACGCACTATTTGTCTCCTTTACGGTTCAATTATTTAACTTTAAATCACGAAAAACAAGTTAATAACAGATAAGTAATACATTTTCTTATCCACATCTGAAGAGCTGATGGAGTTTTATTTCGTTTATAAAGATCGATGAGTGATGCATGATTAATAAAATTTGAATAGAATTCTGTACGATATCAGTATGAAATCAAGTTTTAATACAAATAATTAAACATTTTTTTTTTTTTACAATCTTGGTTGCGTAATTTGTATTTCGGCGATAAATATACCTTCAAAACATGACAAATGGACTCGTGATAGTGTATTTAAGGGGAATAATATATATTTTGTTATATAACGGACCAGTTTTCAAAACACTTTCTAAGTTGGAATAAAATATTTATAACGAAAGGGCGAGTGATTTATATAACTGTTATCTAATGAATGTTATGCATTGATTATATCGCTTTCAAGTGTTTTTGTATTAATGTTTTCTGTAATAAACATGGAAAATATATTTACTGCTAGGAAATAACAGGGAAAGAAATCCAATAAAATAAAGGTACTTTTCTTTGTTAGTAACTCAAATTGATTATATTTCTTCTTGAAGAATTGTTTTTGTGGAAATTTATTAGAGAATTTTATAAAAAAAAAATTTGGGCGTTATGTCTTAGAAATTCTATAGAAATTATAATCAATCCCGTATTATTTGTTGATATGCAATTTTCTGTAAACATTTACTACAAAAATGTGATTTTGTAAGAATTTTTTTTTTTATTTCTAGATATTTAAAAAGTTTTTCTGGATTCTAATTTCGGAAATTCGGGACTTTAATTTTATAGGCTTTTTAAATCAAAAAAATTTTTTTTTAAAAAAATTAAAAAAAAAAAAAAAAAAAAAGAAGAAGAAGAAGAAGAAGTTGTAATAAATAATTTAAGATTTCAGTCGAAAATTATATTCTGAACACAAAAGGTATTTTTCCAAAAATACTGAGAATGATTTAATTGTGCGTTTCAAACACATTGTCAGCTGGTGGCCGCAGATGAACTGAAGTTTGAGTTATAATACATATTCAAACGGTCAACAGGTTGTCCGATTCATCTGAGCCCCCGCAAAGGCTTAGTAGAGTATCATTGTGTGAACGTATCGCCACTCTCATGATGCAGCAAAGTAATGAACAATGTTATACAATAAACTTAGTAAATGTCCATGAAAACATCCCTGGCCTCTCTCTCACCATACAGTTCAGACTTTGCGATTTCTTGCTCCCTAAATTAATGATGGAGTTAATAGGATACCATTTCAGCACAGTCGAAAATGCTCAAAAACCGGTGACCGCACAAAGCATCGAAGCATTTCTCTAAATTAATTAGCACAACGGCAATATCGTTGGAATCTTTGTATGAATGCTTAATGTTCATATTTCGAAGAATATTAGATATACTTCATTGTCTGTCCAGTTATATCAATTTCTTAAAAAAAAAACCTTTCTTATTATTTTCGGGACATACTTTGTAATATCATGCGATTTTGTCATACTTATTTAGTTTTATCCTTATAAATTATGGTTACATTTTTAGATGTATCAGGCTCTCTCTCTAATTCAATATAGTCATAAGATGTTATTACGCAGAAATAGAATTCTTAAGCTTCTGCATAATTAACCATTTACATAAAACTGGGTGGACTAAACGTAACTCACATATTTGAGAATTTGAAATAAAATCAATCAATTGGCTTCCAAGATGGCGGTTTCAACCAAAGTGCTATTCATGATGGGAAGTTTTTTAGGGAAATAAAAAAAAAAGTTTAAATTTCGTCCATAGATGGCGCTGCATTGTAAAAAAAAACAACTAACTATCAAATATTCAGCACATTTATTTTGTAGAAGCAAATGAACAGCATTCATGCAAACACGTATAATTTATTTGTATTACCCCAACTACAAAATTTAAACGTGTGTTCGTGTTATGGATCGAGCTTCGAGTCATAACCCCTCATTTACAGCGTCAAAACTGATCTTTTCAAACGAAACGAGAAAATCAACTAAATTCAAGGTTATATAGTGTCATCTATGAGTGTAATTCGAAATTATTATTTTTTTTTATTTGCACAAACAAAACTTTTCAGCGTGTGAAACATTGTAGTTGACGCCAATCTATCGCAAGTCAATAAGTTGATTTCATATTAAATTTTCAAATGTGTCAGGGATCTTTGGTCTCCCTATGTAATTCTGTTTACTTACGAGAGAGATTCAAAAAGTATCCGTGGGAAATGGGAATAAGAAATGCGGTAAAACACACAGCAGTGTTGTCCATTTATCGATTTCTCTTTTTCTGAGAAGTATATGAGTTGATTCCCTTCGCATCCCGAAAAATCGTCGTCGTAACTTTTCCGGCTGATGAGACCATCTTCGCCTTCTTTACAGCATATTCGTCTGAAGCAATCCATTGTTTTGACTGTTGCTTGGTTTCTGATGTATACAGATGAATCCAGGTCCCATCGATGGCTACAACTGAACGCAAAATGACGACAAACTTGATTCTGCAGCAATTCAATTTTAATTTGGTAGCAAACGACTGTCTAATAAAAAATAACGTATAAATCATTGACCAATTTGCTTTGGTGCTATTTAGCTGATGGTAGCACACACTGACAACACCAACTTTTCTTAGTAATGTCATCTGTCCTCAAAAACATGTATTTTTTGAACCATTTTCGTGTCTAGATCAATGGTTTTCAAGGTGTGGTAAACGTACTCTTTTGGGTAAGTGAGAATCTGTGATGCAAAAAATTATTTTTCACGAATAGTTTTAAAAAAATAGCTTCAATGCAAATTATTTATAAAAAGTACTATTAAAGCCCGTTGCATGGAAATTTTGACTACGATTGAAATTTATACAGAGATTGTCATTAAAATATTATCTAACTTTTTATTTACAAAAATGGTTTCCAATCTACTATAAACTTCGGAGCAAGTAAATCAAAAATATTAAAATAGGAGTACTAATTGTATTTTTATTTAGGTATTAACGTATTTTTATTAGGTATTTATTTCCTCCTCTATATTTTTGCAATTTGATCATTCCAAGAAAATTAAAGTTATTTGATGACTTTGGTCCTAGACTCACATGTTTAAGGTGTGGCTATAAAATAGCGAAACTTTCGTTGTAAATTTTTTTATTTTGATGGCATACATATTCACTTATTATCACCTGCAAAGAAGACCCCTTCGCTATCCCTACAACGCTCCATGCGAATCATCCATTGTTCGAATTAGTGCTGGAAGTCTTCTTTCAGCTCATTAAGGACGCGTGCGGTTTCTCTTTCACAGCTTCTACGACTCAAATCTTGTTCTTTTTAATGCAGATTTCACCTTAGGAAACAGATAGAAGTCGCATGGCGCGGCGAATCAGGCCAATGGTCTTACACTAAGATGCTCTACTTGGCTGGAAATCTCTTGATAGACATTGTGGAATGATACGGCGCATTGTCTTGGTGGAAAAATTTGCTGTATGAATTCTTTGTCAATTCCTATAGTTTCAGCAATCGCACGAATACTTAAGCGATGGTCAGATCGATCCAGATTACCGATTTTTTTTTTTTAATATTGTCCGTTATTGATGTGGGAGGACGATCCAGGCTTGAATCATCTTCAATATCTCCTCGGTTATCTTGAAAATCCATAAACCACTCAAAAACACGTGCACACGATATACATTCATTGCCATACACTTCTTTCAATAAATTAAAAGTTTCAGTAGCGGTTTTTCCAAATTTCACACACACACTGAAATTTCACAACAATTCTTTGCTCCATTGTTATACCTATCATTTTTCCGGCGAAACAAAAGAATACTAACGATGGATACGTGTACACGGATTTGTTTACGGGCACTGCATTTAAAAAAAAAAAAAATATATATATATATATATATATATATATATATATATATATATATATAATGTATTTCAAAATTTCAAAACTATTTGGAAAATAAAGCTAAAGCAATCGTAACAATACTTTAAGTGATGCAAAAGGATTATTCTTATTATTCTCATATCAGAACATAATTATTATTCGATAAAATACGAGTAAATGCAATAATCTAGTTTTGCGATGATGGCGTTGAATAAAAATTCAAAATGACAATTAGACTAAAGCCTTTAAATTTAAAAATAAAGAAATGCCGAACTCGTCGCCCAGATAAGGCATATGAATTCGAATAATTAGATTATTGAAGTATGTCGAGGAGCATAAAGAAAATATACTTTATTTTGATTAAATATATTTTAGTTGGTGCCCACTATTGAAGAAAGTTGAAAATAAAATCTATAAGTTACTTTAATATGTTATAACGCTAAATAAAAATATAAGGAATATATTAAAAAAAATTTAGTGGTTACTGTATTGCTAACAAGTGCAAAAAGTATCAATGGCTTGGAGAAAAATAATTCGAGATAAAACCAACGTTTTTATATGGTGGCAAAGTTTATTAAAAAAATTATTGAAATATTAGTTAAAATTGGTGCAAATATCTAAATATTGCATTGTTAGGCAAGTAAGAACGGTTCCCAAAATTTCAGAGCTCTAGCTTGATGGGAAGTTGGTTAAATTAACGATCGAAAATTTGATCACACTCTGATACACAGACACACACCAAGTTAATACATAATACACACCAAGTGAAATACATAAAAACGTTAAAACTAACTAAAATTAATTAATTCATCCGGTAAATTAAATGGTTGGAATGCAGTTTAACCCAACCACCCTTGGCGACAAGAATTATTTGGCGGTATTTTGCCAAATGTGGCTACCCTGTTCCATTTTACGGACTTAACGTTGAGCCTCCCCCCGAAAACCCCCGCCAAGTTTGGAGTCAATTTTTGAAATCGCGCCAAGTGATTGGGCTAAACTGCATTATTAAAGAAAATATTAGTTAAAACTTGTCGCAAATGTCTAAATCTTGCATTGTTAGGCGAGTAAGAACGATTCCCAAAGTTTCAGAGCTCTATCTTGATGGGAAGTTAAGGATCACAAATTTGATGACACACACCAAGTGAAATACATAAAAACGTTTTAAAACTAATACGGGTGAAGTTCCTCTAAAAATAATAATTTTAAGACTCTAATGCAATGGTCTTCAAATTATGTTCCGTTGAACCTTGGGATTCCCTGATTCAAAATAAAAACTCGAAAAGAAAATAAAAAAAAAAGCACTCGCACTAATAGACCAGTGTTTATTAATTGAAAAACATAAATATACCTTTAGTCACCTTTGAAAATTCATCAGAAGCTTCGCGTATGGGCTGCCGATGTCCTTAACGCGACTCCAACAGTCGCGTTAAGGACATCGAAAGTGGCACATACTTATTTGAATCACATACAAAAGTGGCTCCGGATTTTCAGTTCACCAGTCGACGTGAATGCAAAACAGATTCACATTCGCTGCGGAGTTTGTATGACCGCGATTATCTAAAGGAGAGCTTCAGTTGTTTTCTTAAAGAAAAATATTTTTAACGTATATAGCAACAAAAACAAAATAAGAAACAAGGAACTACGACTACAGATAACATCAATAGAGCAAGACCTCGACAGTTTGTATAAAAAATGCAAGCGCGTACTAATCACTATACATAACACAAGGGTAAATGACACGTGAAGCTCGAGTTGATGCTATTAATAAATTTTTCTGTTAAAATTCTTAGTGAAAAATATAATACTATTCTTTGTTTTTACTCTTATTGTGGCTATAACATATTAATCAACTTTAAATAATATTTTAAGGTATATATTTCTAAGGGTGAGTTAGGGTTCCCTGAAAACCCTCATTGTTCTAAGTGTCTTCGAGTCGACAAAGTTTGAGAACCACTGCTCAAATTCAATGTTATTCGAAACTATAAGAAATTGAAATTAAAAAAAGCAAAATCAAACTACATCAATTTTGTTTTCCGTTTATTTAATACTAATGTGTTATTGATTGTTATTATTTAGAATTGAATAAATGTGTTTGTCCCTAGTTTGTATTCAAAATTTTCATAAGATTTCATATATTTATCAATTTTCTTTATTTTCTTGGATTGGAATCATATTTGTGACTTGTACCCCAAAATTCTAAGAATGATCACGACTACTGTTTTTATATTTTTCCAATTTTTCTTTTCCAGAATAGTCCATTTGAATAAAGTAACTCTGAAGTGTATAGCGAGAGAAAAAGCTCTAAAAGAAAGAGCTCAATCTATTCGTCTCAGAATGAGCGGGAAGTTTAAAATTATTCCAGAAAGTGAGAACGAAAAAGTGGAAGAGCTGACATATGAATTTTTCAGTCGCCATTTTGGAGCAGGCGAGCGTGGTCAAGCTATGGAAGAAATACCCAAGCCACCACCTCCAAAGGAACAAAAACTTCCACAACTCGACGAATTGCCATCGAAGCCGGTTATACCAAAACAAGATACCATATCTTCCATTTTCGGTTCTAAAAAGTGGAAGTTGAAGCGGAAGAAGAAGCTAGTCAAAAGAAGGAAAAAGAGCAAGAAAAATAAAATTAAGAAACGGAAAAATCTTCGAAAAAAATTAGGTGGCATTCGTGGTAAAATATCTACTGTAAAATCTAAATTGCCCCCGGGAAAAGACAGAATTACAAAGAAAAGAAATTTAAATACTATAAAATACAAAAGAAAGAAGACAGATTCTGGTAAAACCTTAGTACAATTGTTAAAAACTTCAGAAAGAGCCAGTTCTAAGCGTGTTAGAAAAGAAAAATTGGAAGATAAATAATCTTTTCTTTATGATCTATATATAATAACATTATCTAAAAAATATAGATAATTGATTTGTTTAAATAATTAATTTAACATTTTTGAATCAGATTTAGTGAAGTAATAAATAGAAATTTCTATCTAAAAAATCAAGAAATACATCACAGAGAAATATATGAATTAAATTAGCATGATGAATGTGGAATCGTCATTTTTTAAGAATTACTATCAATGCTTCATTTTTTTTTTAAAAAAATTAGATAGTTTATTTTAAATTTAAAATTATGTAAGAAGAGAAGCACACACAAGTTCTTCATTTAAAAGAGACATGAATTAAATTACTGTTTACATGTGTATATTTAAAATGTAAGGATAACTATTTTATTAGCTACCCAATTGGCTATTGTTTTAGTTGGATCACTATTGGCGTACCAGATCGCTTTTTAATTTTTTTTATCCGTTTGCTTCAATTTTAATTACCTTTAGCTTAAATATATTCAATTTAATAGTTTATCGTTCCCTTTAATTTTAATATCGGAAAAGTTTAGCATTGTACATTTCTCGATATTTCATCGTTTACTTTAATTGTAACATTTATATATATACGCTAATTATAGTAATGTTACAAAAAAAAAAGGAATCTCTTGACGTAAGTTGATGATGATTTGATAATGATAATGCAAAGTGAAAATTAATAAAATGTGCTAAATATGTGTGAAAAATTCTAGAAAGAAGCTAAAATTAATTGAAATGAAAAAGAAAAAATGTAACTAAAAGTTTGAAAAAGTAAAAACATATTTTTTCATTTATTTACTTGAACTACGTGAGCTAATATTCCAATATAGATTGTTTTAAATCTTTTTAAATTCTTATTTGATTTTTAATTTTCTTGTGTGAATTTTTTCTAAGACATAGAATCGCTGTTAAGTTGGTGCTTTTAAAGAATAATCTTTATTTATTATATAAAGTATAATCATCTTTTTTATGTAATAATTTTTATTTAACTTAATAATATTCTTGATTGAAAAAACAGCTGTTTCTTTGTATTTTTACAACCACCGTGAGACAAAAAAAATCTTTTCACTTTCCGTGTTTGAAAATATAGTATTACTAATGCACTTAGAACATTCACAATGATAATTTTAATATTTTAAATCATTTCAAATGTGTGCTTCTCTTTCGTTTGAATATTTTCGTATTGCAGCTTGTTGTAACTTGATGTGTTTGTGTTATCTATATTCATTGGAGTAATTTAAATCTTTTTAAGGACTGGAAATTACATGCGATGTAATTATAACATATACGATTTGTGATATGTATCTATCTTTTCACGAAAATATTTAAATAGAATTTTATTACCAATATAATTTTTTGAGTTAATTATATCACACTTTTGTTTATTCAGTCATTTTTTTGCTATTATAATATTAATGAAGACTAAAAATTATATAATTCATGAAGACTAAAAATGGTTATGTTTGAATAAAATTTTATACATTTGAATGACTATTTTGGTACAATATTTTCAACTTGTTTATTTACCAAAACAAAATATTCATTGTTAAAAAATCATTTAAAAATCGTATTAAACTAAGTATTAAACATTGAGTGATAGAGAAAAGTTTAGGCTTTAGAGTATATGTAACCTAATGTCTTCTTTGTACCTCACTAAAATTTTGATATGGTAACAAGCGTCTGTCGGATCAGTATATGCAAATGTATTTATTGATTTGTAAGAATGGTACAAAGCATTTTCATTTTTTTATTAGAATTTTCTTGGGGAAGGAACTGATTTCGTACTGATTTCGGCAAGACTGAACAAATCAAAATATAACGCAAGATCTGAACTTGCCTTCCAAAAATAATGATTTTAAACTGATATCCTTGAATTCTCTGTGTATAATGACTTATTATAAATTTTTATATGCGTATTTTAAGGAATAAGTGAATAACACGACTGAGAGATCTTATCTCGCTTGAGTCTTTTATTATCTTTTAAAAGAGAAAATCTACCAGATATTTTTGTAAGAACATTGTTGTGAAATGACCTATCAAACGTTCTAAATAATTTTAAAAACATTATCCAAAATAATATCATGCATGAGACCTTATTATATATTAATATTAATAATTCTATAAAGGAATATCAAGTGAAAACGGAACAGTAGTTATAATTTAATTTATTTTTGTATGAATGTGGCGAAAAGTGTGTGTACAGGTAGAGTTGGAGTTATTGAAATAAACCCCTATTGCTGAATGGACTTGCTCTACGTAGTCGCGTGGAAGTAATCAGTATGAGGTGGCGGTTGACGTTAGTGTTGTCCGGCAGCAATCGGTCCGGATTGTCTTTACAATTTCTCATATATTGGGCTGAGGACAGTTTTCAAAAATGGTTTAGGGCAGTTGATGAATCTTGCTGTCATCACCTCCAATGGGAAAGAAAACTACGAATCCGACAGTAGAAACATCCGGGCTCCCCTTCCACCAAAGATGGGAATGAAATCATGCAGACGTGTTTTTTTCAATCAGAAAGAACCGCTTCATCTTGTATTCAAAAATCGTGGTCAATATCAACGTGGCTCAATATTGCAATATCTTGCACTGTTTGCTTGTAGCAATCTAGACCGAATGACTTCGTTTGTCGTCCACTGGAATGGTTTTGCTACGGTTCGGTGGACGGTGTTGGTAATCTTATTGTATAATCCGGAGCTATCGTCAAGTGACTTTCACATATTTGGTCTTTTGGCATTGAAGAGTAGCTGCTTTTTCTCGAACAATGAAGTCGTGGACAATGTTTGAAACTGGTTCCAATCTCTGCCAAAGGACATTTACGAGGAGATCAACTGCTTGTCGTAATAGGAAGAGATAACGTTTGAAATGAATTGAGTCATTTCATTCTGTGTCTCCGGTTGCGTTTTCATTTGATACCCATCCTTACACATTAAATATAAATTTTACTCAGCAATGCGGTAAATCAATGTATCGTAAAATTCTCAAAGAGACAAAAACTGAATTACTAGTAATTCTTATGTTTATAACATACTTGCAAAGTACTGTAAAAACGTTTAAAATTAATCAAAACATTTTTTTTTTTTAAATTCCAAAAAAATAATTGAAAAATATCCGCAAAACTTAAGAAAAATACATTTTATCAGTTAAAAAATGGTGAAAAATAATATTCTATCAACCAAATATATATTTCTTTAATCTAGGAACTACGATCAGAAAACTATTAGACAATTTAACATTAAATTATACAACAATTAAAATATGATGGGTCATTAAAATCGCAATCATGGTGATTACAATAATAAATTTCAACGATGTTTTCTTAAAAGCAAGATTTCATGCCTTTTAATAGAGTAGATAAATATGATAAGCAATTTCAGTGATAAGTTCTATAATTCGTTTGAAACATTGAAGAAAAATGTTTATTGTCGTTATACTTACACTCTCAAGGTAAAGGTAAATGTAAACTTATGATTAGAATAATCATTACAATACGAATAAATTAAATTTAATATTTTACTGAAATGATCAAAATATCTAAAATTAAAAACGTGGCATTCATTTAAATGCCTCCCAATAAATAAAAAAGAATGAGGTAATATTGAAATATAGCGTTGTTAGGTTAGCGTTAAGATATCTCTAAAATGAAGAAACGTTTGAGAAATAGCATAAGTAATTAGCAGTGAATAAATACTGTAATAAATGTTTTGAGCGATAACAATAATGAAAAATGTATATCTACTTATTTTGTTTGCCAAATTTGTCTTAATTGCACAAACCCTTGCATTGATCGTATTTAAAATAATATGTGATATTTCTGAAAGATATTTCTTGTTGTTCTGTACATTTTGTTTTCTTCAGCTGCTCTAAATTTTGTTTTTGAAGGTAGGTTTATGAGAATAATAAATATATGCGTAATAAAAAAGTTTCATAACATATATTTTTTGTACACTCTCTCAGTCTGTTTCAAGGATTTTAGGAAATAGATATTCAATGAAATATAAAAAAAAATATTTTAAATAATTATCTTCTAACAAAGTGATTTAAAAACCTGATTAAAATTATTAAGTTAAATAGTTGTAAAGAATTATTGTTAGTGTAATATTTCTACGGCGATTATATTAAAAAATATATATGGTAGTGTTTTAAATAAAACATTCCTTACAATTACTTCTCTACTTTAATACCTATTGGATTTTTTTTAAAAGAATACATAAGACACTTAATACAATGGACATTTTATTTATGTTATGAAGTACATCAAATAACAATGATAATATAATTTTATTAAATAATGATAAATGCATGAAAATATCTTATATCTCGTCTACATAAGCATCACATAAAAATTGATTACATCGCTTTTCAATGACAAACAGAAAATTGGTAAAAAAAACCAAGTAATACAATTAAACCATATTGAGTCACTACCAAAAACCGTCATAATTCACTCGTGTTTGGAATTTAATACGAATTCTTCAGATAAGACGAACTTAGTTGAAAAATAACAATAACAATATAATCTTTTGTTTTCAGGTTGAATAACACTGGTACTGGAAAGTTCTTAGATAAATATCAAGAAAAACAAATATATCGACACATTTTTTTTTGTCTCATATTAAGAACTTTCTGTTGGTGATTCTTAAGAGCAGAGAGATAGCATTTTTTACGGACATCACATCAATAGTCAAAATAATTAAGATGCATTAGAAGCAGAAACAAATAAACAAAACACGCTTGAAATGATTACATGCTTAGAGCACACAATACAAATTATAAGCAATTTCTTTTCGTTTAAGAAGAATAATTTAATGTTATATTTAGTAATATGTATATTAATCACATCAATATTATGTATGATTTCTACCGAAACGAATATTTTGCTAAGTAAACTTGTTTTTCTCTGTCCCAATAAAGTTTCAATATCAATGTAAGAAAGTTATAAATATCCTATAGAAAATCTTTAGATTTTTTTTTTAGAAAAGAAATACACACGATATTTTGTTCGATATTAATTGGTCTTCGAAAAATGAGAATATGTAATATACCGATACACATAAAAAGAAGTATATCAAACATATTCTCATTTTCAGAATATAGAAAAATATAATTATTCTACTTATTGATTTTTAATACCCGAGCAAATAATCGTTTTTCAAATTTTTATGACGTTCCATATGAGGAGTTTGGAACTTAATTAGATTTTATGTAATATCTGAAATATTTTCATAAAAATAATTTAGGTTATGTTTATTATTTCAATCGATATAATTTTGAAGTTAAGAACACTTTTTTTAATCAGAGTAATGAAAATAATATTCATTGATTTCATAATTTACCTTAAAATATGCTTATACTATTTTTTCCGAATTTTATTATTTTTTAGTACACTCAACATGGTCATCAAATATTTTTTTTATAAAATAACATAAAAACAATTTATTCATTATTCAAACTTATACTTTTCAAATTTTAGCACACATAAAAATATATGTATATGGAATGGAGCATAAATAAATAAAAAAATGGAACTGAACAATAATCACAGAAAAAAGATTTAATGATTACAACCTTCAAATGTCAACACAGATAATGATGAATCAATTAACTATTCTAAATTTATTTAAAGCCTTCTAAAAGCGAATTTTTTTTCTTCAAAATGTTGCATATCCTTTATATCTAATAAAATTGCTTTAATAAAAAGTTCATTTCGAAAAGAAATGATTAAAAAGTTAGAAAAAAATACAGTTTCGAACTTCTAAAAAGATCTGAAGCTAATTAATACTTAATTTCAAATTTAATTAAATATTTTAAGTAACTGTTAATTAATTTTAAATTCATTCGTTCATTTTAAGTAACATTCTTTTAGGGTTCATCAATCAAAATTAGAGATATAAAAAATTATAAAATATATTTAAAATGCAAAGAAGATAAAATAAAAGTGTATTTTGTTTGCTCATAACTTTATCCATTTTTTATATTATTATATCTCCTTTTTCCATCTTTAGCAACATAAATATTTACAGTAATAGAGTCCAGTAACTCACAAAAAGTAAGCAACATGAGATAAAAATTTTTTTATCAGGCTTAGACTAATTAAGTATTTTTATTTAATTTTGATAAACGCAGCAAAAAAAAAAAAGAAATTTTATATCAACCAAAAATTAATTTGTCTCTTATTAATAATGAAAATAATTTTGTGAGAAAGAAGTAAATAAGGATGTTAATAAAAATCCTTCTTAATAATTAATTCTATTCATTTTAACTATATGAAAAATGATACACATATGTTAAATTTAAAACTTCTTCCGTTTTTATACGATTAATTTGCATTGTAAAACAAGATGGCTATATATGCAAAACCATTTTTTTAATACATAGAATAATTACTTAGTACTGAAATAATTTCGAATAACACGCAATAATGAATTCATTCATATATGAAGCTTTACAAATGGCCCACAAAATGCAGCTCAACTAGCAAACATCAAATGAAGCAAATATATTAAGGTGACGGATGCAAAGCAAATGAATTGAACACCTGTGGTGGTCAGATTGTTTAGTAGCTCATTCGGCCACTGCTACGCTGTCTCTTGACCACAAGAAACGGCTACGATTGCTGGATACGGTCCCAATTAAATCCATTCGCTCATGCTAGAAAATAAAAAACTTATGAATAAATATAATATACTGAAATGTTACATTTTCCTTCATGTTTAAAAAGAAATTACGTTTCAATTATAAGAATATTTGTAAATCTAGTAAATAAGTCTGGTATACAGGGTGTTTCGAAACTCATTGGAAAAATTTAAGGGATGATAGAAAAAATCTAAACAAGCAATTTTTGCCATACAATGGACAGGCGGAAAGCAAGCGATGAACCGCTAGACGGCGCTGTAATTGAAAGCATAACGAGCGTGTTTTCTTAAACATCGTCATTTTTACCGAGGTTTTCAGAGGCATGATGACGTCCAGTAATCAGGAAAAAGTCATGCCTTCGAAATCCATCAAATGCAAGTAAACTCGCGCTTTATGTTTTCTATTACAGCGCCGTTTAGAAGTTCACAGCTTGATCTTCGTCTGTGCATTGAACGATGAAAATTGCTTGTTTAGATGTGTTCTATCACATCTAATTTTTTCCATGGGTTTCGAAGCACCCTGTATATAATTATATGTTTGTGTGTGTGTGTGTGTGTAATAATAAATCAATTAATGATCTTTCTTTTTATTTCAAATTCTTAACACGAACAAATTCTTAACTTTCTTCCGCTTTTAAAAATACTGAGCTCCATTTTAGAGTTGCCCGTGTTACATTACTATATCACAAACTCCTTTATTAGACGACTAAATAACAGCACCTAACTGTTTGAAGATACATATAGGTGAAAAAACATCGAACATTACAAATAACACGACATCTAATACTTTGATACTCTATGAAATTTTACCTTAAAATATTTAAATGAAATACGAACATGGTTTTAAATTACCAGTCGATTCCTCCAAAAATAACTTTTAAAAAATTACATTTTAACTTTTAAAAATTACGGAAGTCAAGTGAAAGTTTAGATGTCGTCTCGTCGATTACGAGGAGCATTGTTATTATTAGTTATCACACTGCTTCTAGTGCGACATTAATACAAATTAATATCTAACAATTATACGCTCCCATTTGGTCAAGTTATATTTAAGCGAATTAATTTTTGACATAATGCTCTCTTGTTTATCGTATTACGATAAGCGGTGCTTAAACGGTATTACTATCACATTGTGATTCGTTTAATAAATAATTTCTATTCTTTGGTTACTTTTTGAAGACAAGACTATATCCAATTTTGGCCCTACTTTGGTATATGCCCGACCACCGACCTTCGGTTTTTTTCGCCAAATCGGGCAATTAGGCTTAACATGGCGACCAGTCAACCCGCTATTTGGCGAGAAATGACTGGTCGCCCAAAAAAAACAAAATGGCGGCTTTCGGGCATATAGGAAAGTTGTTCCCAAATTTTTTTAAAAATATTTGGTTTAGAATACTTTTGGAAGGAATACAATTATTATAAGATTTTTTAAACATCAATGGAGAATTAAAACTAACTTGGGCCAAAGTGCCGATGAAGAATGGCTTTAAAAGATCTCTGGTATTTGGATGGTGTCCTGCGCCATAGAAAGCAACAGTTGCATCTCTTCCAGCATGCTCCATCAAAACGTCAAACCCTCCGGGATGCTGAAAAAACATCGAAATCCTTTAACATCTAAACGAATTTAAATTGCGCGTCTTGATTCGGTTAAAATAGAAGCTTTAACATGACTGCGATAATTTTATATACATGAAGGAAACCGATGTTTATGGGGACGATTGGTAATTTAGACTTTAACCAATGAAAATATTGATATGAAAAATACGCGCTGTTGTGTGTTTTGGACACAAAATCTAAATTTGATTACTGAAACATATT
Source organism: Nephila pilipes (assembly GCA_019974015.1). Taxonomy (NCBI): domain Eukaryota; kingdom Metazoa; phylum Arthropoda; class Arachnida; order Araneae; family Nephilidae; genus Nephila; species Nephila pilipes. The sequence goes on along the minus strand of BMAW01068533.1, from coordinate 242,633 downwards.
ATTTTTACATAGCTAACTTTTCGAGTCTTATTAAATTATAGTTATCATCAAAAGAATTTTTTTAAAATTATATCTATTCTAATGAGAAATAAAGCGTTAAAATTTCATTAGTCAAAAAAAAAAAAATATCGTATGAATTGAACTCTTACTTTTAAACACATGCATTTTTAAATTTTTTTCACTTCGGAATAATATTACTAATTATTATTAAACGCTTATGATATATTAAGAAATATTAAGAAATCAGAAAAAATATTCATCTAAAATTTAATTTCCATCAACTCGTTGGCTGTTTAGCTATTTGATTAAAATACGTTTTCTATTCAAACATATAAAAACATGCAAAAGTTAAATCGAAAGATTAGTTTTTTTTTCTTGTAATTTATTCGTATTGTTCATGCAACTTCAAGTGCCTTTTTAAGTAATTATTTGCTCTTGATCAAATTTTAAATTTTTAAAACAATAAAGATCAACAAAAGGATCACAGTAAAATGTTATATAATGAGCCTTACACACTATGAACCTCACAGATTAATAAAATTTAATATTTAAATAGAAGATTTAATCTTGAATAATTTTTTTTCAAAACCGAAAGCTGATTAACAATCAAAAGGAGAAACAAAAGTAAAATGAACAGAGATAATTTCTTTCTTACCGAATCTATGAAAGAAGTGACGTCATAAACATTGTCTTCCACAACAATCCAACAATCATTACGGCTGCAGTGGTCAGCTACCTCGGACAGAGTATAAGTCACTTCCGCACATTTCTGGAGAGGCTTAAACAGTCTTTGGAGCACTGTAGACATCGCTCCTTCTAACACTGATTCTTGCATAACTCTCTGATGTTGTTTTTTTTCACTCACTTTTTGATCAATAACACACTTTTTTTTGAAAATGAATGTGGAAATGGCAGTTGATATATTGAGGACCTTGGATATTTAAAATCAGCGAAGTGTTTCACACGTTCTGTAGCAAAAACGAATTTGTTTTTACTTCTTTTTCTTCAATAAAATCCAAAAATGCTAATATTTAGGTCTTGTAATCGTTCAAACTATCGTAATTGTAAGCAAACTAAGAAGTGAAAAAAATAAGTTCGTTATGATTTGTATACATGAGAATTTTTTCGATAGTTTTATTAAATATCGGCTTTTACGAGTAGCATACACATTTTTCATACGTCTGAATGAAAATATGCATCATGACATCTGATATGTAGTTTTGGTGAGACTTGCTTAAAAAATGAAATATGCAAGATGAGCTCAAATGAATTACGATTCTTCCTATTGATAATCCGAAGAACGTCAAACACAGTGTGGAAATCGTGTATTATTACTATTTTCAGAAGAAATACGCTCCTAAGGAAATGATTTTATAAAACTGCTCTTTCATAATAAGAGAAGCTGTTATACGAAATGATTTGCCAAAATTCCTGCAAAGAAAGAGAAACGAAAAAAGAAAATCATATATTGTATTATAAATCCACATTTACACATATATAGCAAATTTATATTTTTTTTTTATAAAACTGACGAATATCAAGCATGATAAATAAGTATCAGTTTCGTAAATATTTGAAAGAAAACCACATTAACTTTAGAATACTTAGAAGTGTGCTACAAACAACCTAGTTATTCAGAAATTTGAAATTAGCTCTGTAACAGGCAAATTTTCTAAAGTAAAAGAAACATCACTCATTAAATTTTAAATATACCCAATTACAAAATAATTTTCTATGTTTTATTCTACAATGTTTTAATTTTCAAAATGACTTAAAAATAAGAGTCGTAAGTATTTT
>BMAW01068533.1:214576-235836 GCA_019974015.1 Nephila pilipes | reverse complement strand
TAGTTTCAGAGAATATTATCATTCAGCAGAATTATTTTAAATGATAAGAAACATGTTGAAAAGATTAGAAAAAATTATTTCCTCTTTATGTTTCTAATCACGGAAGGAAAGTAAGCAATTAGACGAATCCAAATCTAATGATTTAAAGTACTCCCATGATCACGCATTCTCTCTCTCAAAGTATATCAATCATTATTTCTATCTGAGATCTACTTCAAATACTTTTGAATGTGTAAATCAAGAAAGATACATTTAAAACCATTTGTAAGAAAATTCATTTTGATATTTTAAGAAATGAATAATTTTAAATGGTTCTATAAAATACTTTTAAATTGTCATTCGTGTACGAAATTTTTTTACTGAACTAAATTAGAACCACCAACTAGCTATAGCATGGAAAAACAATAATTAAAAAGTTAAAATTCAATGCAATTTTGTAGCATTGCTACGTACAAGAGCATTAATTTCAAGTTTTTAGAAATGCTGGATGATAAATATAATATGGGAATAGTTTATTGTAAGTATTTCATACTATTGTATAAGAAATAGAATCTTATTGCAAATATTTTGCTACGCTCTAAATATATATACTCTGTGTTTTTTTATATAGTTTAATATTACTGATACCAAAATAGACGTAACAAATCAAATTTTTGACATCGAAAATTACTTCCTTATTATGGTGCCCAAATTTTTATCTAATTTAAGGATTCTTATCTACTGACCACCTTTAATTCCTTAGCATTAACAGTGGTTAAAGTTTAAAATTAAGATTCTAAAGATGAATTAAATTCTAAAGATTTTAAAATTATACATCTAAAACATTTTTCTCCTTCATCACCAGCACGACAGCCCTGAATGGGCCATGGATCACCTTAGAATTCTAAATGCCGTCAAGAGGACCAGGTTTTTACAACGTTTTTCTGAATTTCACTTGGTGTGTGTGTGTGAGTGTGTGTGTGTGTGTCATCAAATTTTCGATCGTTAATTTAACCAACTTCCCATCAAGCTAGAGCTTTGAAATTTTGGGAATCGTTCGTACTCGCCTAACAATGCAATACTTAGACGTTTGCGTCAAGTTTTAACTAATATTTCAATAATTTTAATAAGTCAAAATATTCTTTCCTCTCGGCGCTTTTAGGATTGAGGAAAAAATTTCTTTCCCCCTCTGGGAGCACCGGGCACTCCCCACGCAGCATGCGGTATCGTAAACCTTTTGTACTCACAAAGGGGAGATACTATCTCCCTTTCACTATCTCCGAGATAATAAGGGTTGCTGACTTTTAGTCAGTAATCATTCGCAAGAAAGAAAGTTTCCAATATTTGGCGCCATATCTTATCACAATAATTTTTTCTGAATTCTGGTTCCCATTCTTTTTTTAATAGAATGAATTACAAACTTTCAAATGCATGTTTTGATTTTATGGGTATTATGAATTTTGTAATACTCTCTTAAATGTCTCTTTTTAAGTGAATTTTAAAGTTAAAAATAACTAACAGTTTTAACTAATATTTCAATAATTTTCTCTGATGAACTTTGCCACCATATAAAAACGTTGTTTTTAAAAACGTTGGTTTTTATATCGAATTATTCTTTCTTCGGATTTCGTTACAAGTTTTTTTCGGAGTGGAGCTGTTACCCCTACGACCAACCTCCAACCTGGAGGACCAGTTCTCTGATATAATACCCAGGGGCAGGGGGCCCGGTCATATCCCCCCAGACATTGGGTACCCATTTCAGTCGCCTCTTACGACATGCATGAGCTACAGTGGGACTATTCTTTCAGATTCAGTCACCACACCTTGGTGTTTAAAACATTTTTATGTGCATTAAAATAATCCCAAAAGAGAAAGGACGAGACAATTTTTCCTTCACTCGTTAAAAGTATATGTATGACAATTTTAGTATATTGGAAGTGTGATGTGTTTCAAGACTTTAAGAAATATTTGAAAATACTCGAAATTGTCGAAAATATATGGCTATATAGAAATTTTTCCATTTCCAAGCGTTATAGCTATTATATCAAAATAATAGCAAGATTTAAGAGATATCATTAAAATCTCCAAGCATTAAGCATTGTGGTTACACCCCATTTATAAAATTTGGCGATCAGATGAGAAAATTGATCATTTTTTATGAATTGTCTGTTGAATAATGTTCAAATCTTTTCAAGCTAATATTAATGCTAATTAATCACTGTAATGTTTTAAGAAATTTAAACACCATATTTGTAAGGAAGGAAACACTCTTTTTAGAAGCACAAGATTTGAGTATTTAATGTACAAGGAATATTTAATTAATAAAATAGACATTTTGAGAAAAAATGTATTGAACAAAATAAAAAAAAATCTCAAAAATATTTGTATTCGACACGTTAAAAGTAGCTCACAGTGCTGGGCAAAAATATTGATGTGAAAATGAAACTGATTTCTTCAAAAAAAAAAAAAAAAAAAGATTACAGATATAATGTACTTAAATAATACTGTATTAATTAATTTTATAAATAATCATGTGGATACAATGTCTTAAAATATTATAATCCACAATAAAGAATTATATGAATTAAAAATGTAGTGGAATAGTATTTGTTAAAGCAAATAAATCCCTTAATTTTTTTCAAGAAAGTTACATAATGCTAGAAATACATTTTACAATTCCATTTTATTTAAATTTTAAAAACAATATTTAAAGTGAGAAAAATTACGTTTGTTTTATTAATTGTATTTAAAATTTGTATTGATGAATGTAAAGAAAAGTTCTGTATTATTAGTGTTAAAAAGGGCAGCCCATTTATTAAGCTACTCATTTCTACCTGAATTGTTTCATTTTCTTTATCATAAAACATGTTCCACGATTTGCCTGTTATACTGTAAAAAGAGAACGATTTTATGTTTACATACTTCAGACAATCGTCTACCGGCCGTTTTGATTTCGTGAACGTGATGTTAATCCTATGGAATTTCGGTTACAGTTCTCAAATATTTATTATTTTATCTATTTGAATGCAATAAAGTGTATTTGAAAGAGCAAAAATCAATGAAGGTTTATGCGGAATTACATTTTTAAGGATTCGTTTGTGGATTTTCCAGTTTTTAAAAATGCATAAAAATATTTTTCAAAATCGAAGGAAAGAAGTAATTCCGTAAGCCATCATTATTTCTTTGCTCTTAAAGAAACACTTAGTTGTGCTTAAATAAATCAAATATTAAAGATTTGAAAAAGGTAGTTGAAATTCCATAGAATTCGTTTTGTTTAGTTTTTATTAACGTCGCACTAGAAGCAACACGAGGGCTATTGGCAACGGACCTCGTAATTTTGAACCATGTACAAGTGACGAGGACGACACCTGAGCTGGCACCCCCCTCCTAACGTCACAACACGCCAACGGGAGGACTTTGGGCCCCGAACAGATTTAACGTGCATCAACCCCGGTCCATAGGATTAACATTACGCCCACGAAATCAAGATGGCCGGTAAACGGGAGCCTTGTTAAAAAAAAATAGCATATTTATTGAATATTCCTAAATTTTGATTGGGTTGTATATTATCATACGTACGGTTGAAAATCTGAATTTATAATAATAATGAGATATTTTTTTCCATTGGATTTTTTTTTTTTTGAGTTAAGTTCTTTAATATTAAATGAATAAAGATTAAAATTTAGGGCCTAAAATTTAATTTCTATATATAATTCATCTTGCAATGCTTCAAATCTACATACAGTTTCAATGTCACGTGAAATCAGAACCAAAAACCTAAATAAATCGAGTTCAATACCAAGGTTATGATAATATGACCACCGCCTTCCAAGAACAATATGAGCTCGTCAAAATACCTAAACAAAGGTCACCTCAAACAGCGCCAAATTAGTGAAGCAAAAATACGTGGCGATCGAATCCTGGGCGTGATGCCAGATGTGTTGAGGAGGCACAGATTCTCGTCTGAAGTGGTTAAAAGAACAATGCTAAGATACAAGCCTTCCTCGGGAGCCAAAAATGGTGACACAGAAATAGATCAAAAGAACGCGAGACGTTCGAAATGTTTAAAGTTAGCTTTTTCTTCGGGTAAGAAGGGAACAGTTGGTCCTAACAAGTCAGTCGCAGCGGAGTACGTTTGTTTCCATGAAAAATAAATAATGGATCTGGTTTCAGAGCTTTGGTGTAACTGTTCATTGGAACAACAGAGGAAGGGAATACTTGAGCATTCATTTGTTCCATCTAAGGTTTATTTAGAAGTCAATGAAGGGTGGAATGAGGGGTAACTGAGTAGAAGGAAGTAAACACAGTAGAAATCTTCAGACGATTTCAATGAATCATGATGTTGCATGCAAATTAATCAGAGAATTTTGAGTAAGGGAGAAGAAAAAGATAATTAAATACATAAAAAAGTTATTTGTTCACGGAATTAAAATATATCTATTCAAATTTAAGAGAAAGTGTGCATGTAAAACTGATTGACCCAAAGAACTACGGATTCAATCAGCAAGAACACATAGTCTATAATTATATATATGAACAAAAAAAAAAATTGCTAAATAAGGATAGTAATTTTTATTGAAAAAAATCGCAGGACATAACGTAAATACATTGGATTTGCGTGTCTCGGTGGGATATTAAGAAAAAATGAAACTAGAATAATCATTAAGAAGGATTACTACATAGCACAGACAATTGGCACACACGTAATAGGTATTCCATTCAAATTACTGGTAGTGATTATGTAAGACATTTTACATCAGACTTACGTCTCACCGAAATAGAATGATTAGACAAAATAAGAATAGCTATTAGGGTATGTGTAGGGTATGTCATAGGTATGAAGACAGTAAAAAAAGGAAGAAAAATGGTAAGGGAATTTGAGAATTACTGACAAGAGAATAATGCTACATAATTAAAAAAAAAAAGATTCTTAGGTTGTTTCGAAATTTAGGTAACTTTTTTAATTATTTTTTTTTAAAAAAAAACTGATTACTCTGTCAGGCTTTAGCTTTGCTCTGCAACACATTAAACATAAGGAAAGTTAATTTATCAAGGATCTAAAGTATATTAAGACAAATCGAATTTTTGTTAACATCACATTCAGAAGCAACATGATGGCTATTGGCAGTGGACCCGTAATTTTGAGTCACGATCAAGTGACGAAGAGGACACCTAAGATGGCACCTAACTCTCCAAACTTACACATCATGCCAATAGGAGGATTTGGGGCCTCGATAGATTTAACGTGCATCAGCCCATGCTAAACGGCGTCGGCGTGTTTTTAGTAACATCAGGGCTTGAACCAACGACTCGACGAAAATCGCCTATTGTGAGTCCGCAACCATGACTACAATTGAATTTGTATAGAGCTGTTAGAGAATAAATTATTTTAATAAAAAATAATTAATTCCAATGTTTAATTAATGTTAAAGGCGCTATTTATTTTTACTAAATTGCTCTGGCACTTAAATAACATGAACGTATGTACGCGTAAGCTAATAACTGCTCGTTTTGCTCAACCAAAATGTAAATAAAAGATTATCACGAACTGGTGAGCAGAGAAAAAGAAATTAACAACTTTGATAAACGCTTAATTTATATAGACGCGTTAAATCTCACTTGAAAAAATTAGCAATTATGTAATTGAAAATGAATCTGAATTTGAATAAAAAAATAAATATTTAGTATTTCATAAAAGTTGACAGAAACTTTCAAAATATTCACCCATTATTTCAAAACTATAACTTAATACAATTAAGTTTCTCAAATAATTAATCGATGAATTTGGACCAAAATTTAACAAAACTGTGATATAAATCAACAATCTAAACTTTTTGTGGATTTGTGCTCAGTATATATATAACAATACACATTTATTTCAGATTATTTTTATCCTTCATAGATTTCAATACTTGAGTCTTTGCCTTCATTTCCTTCATTTAATAAGAATAACGATATTTTCTTTAATTTATTAAACAAAAAAATGTTAGAAGTAAATATCTGACAAATATTTAACTGATGTACTTATTGAAAATTAGTTACAGTTTTAGTAAACATGAGATTATAAATTATAATATAAAATAATTATGATATATATGCATTAAGTACTATAAAATAATCTTGAAACTTAAGAAGAAATAATAAACAATTTTAAAAGTGTCAATAATTTTAAATTAAAAAATTGGAGAGCAAAATTTCTAATCTATCAATAAAATTAAAACAGGATGTAAATCAATAATTAGGTTAAGTAAAATGATGTTTTTAAAATTTATATATGTTTGAAATTTTTATCAAATCATTTTAAATTTTCATAAAAATGTATTTTTTGCTTACATTTTTAATTTAAATAAATAATGATTCAAAGCAATTTGCGAAATATTACATATATTCAACATAATTAAGATTAAAGAAATAAATAGTAAAACTCATGAAGAATTCTAGTCTCTTACTCGAATTTCAATAGTTGAAATTTAATTGTTTTACATTTTCAGAAATCAATTAATTGATTTTTTTTCATTCATCTTTTCACTTTTTTTATTCAATCTTTTAAACGTTACAAATAACAACTAAATAGATGAAAGAAATTCAATAAAAATTAGCAATAATATCAAGATACTGTTGTGGAGTATAAAATTCTATATTTTAATACCAGAAAGATGTATTGAGATACTTTTAATATTTCCCATTTTTATGTGATTATTATAAATATATATTGTTGAAAGGCTGCTATATAAATTTTTTAAAAAAATATTGATTTCATTTTAAATCTGCTAATAATATATATATATATATATATATATATATATATATATTCCTGATACCATTCCAAATTATCCTTTTATTTATTAGATCACGTTCTCATAAGACTGGCTAAATCCGTGTTCCAACGATCATAAATCTGCCAAAATAATCCTTATTAGACTCCTTGCCTATTTTGAAATCCCCCAGAATCCCTAATCCTGAACCACATGTTCAATGACATTTATTCAGAAAAATCCTTGTTATATAATCTAAAACACACCGAACGCCCTCTCTTGCTCTTACACTCTTGCTCTCATAATCATTATGCACAAAATATGCTACATTAATTTTTGATTTAATTCAAGAGTTTGAAAGTAGATTTCAAAATTTTTGAAAAAATGAAGAGTATTTCAACATATTTTCTACCTTATTTTCTCTATAAATAAATAAATTGCCTTCAAATCTTCAAATGGAATGCATTGAACTGCAAAGTGACTTTCAACTGAAAGAAAAATTTGAGAATGTTTCTTTACTGGAGTTTTATAAAGATTACCTACCCCGCGATAAATATCCTATTTTTCACAATCATGCTTTATTAATGTCTTCTGCTTTTGGCAGTACCTATATTTGTGAACAATTATTTTCAAGAATAAAGTGTACAAAAAAATAGGACAAAGTTTATTGACAAACATCTTGAAAATGCAATAAGAATTTCTACCTTGTCTATTGAACCCGATATCGATTTGCTTGTTCAACAAAAGCAAATTAATCCATCTCATTAATTCGAATTTTTTCCATCTTTATGAAATTCAAACTAAATGAAACGAAACTTATACAAATTTAAATTAAATATGTACTTATACATATCTAATTTAAATTTATAAAAAACTATAATAAAAAGAAGTTAATTTATTTTAATAAAACTACATATAGCTAATTTTTATTTCAATTTGTTGAAAAAATATTGTATGTGTAGCAAAGCAATTTTTTTTTTTGCAATGTGGCCCTCAAACGGTCATAGTTTAAACACCTATGCATTATATTATATCCTTGAAAATACTAACTCTGTAACTGTGGTATATATGTCAGAAAAATGCATCGAAAATGGGAGAAGAAACCTTTTAATATTGCAAAGTGTACTTACAAAATAAGTAGAAAATCGTTATTTAGAAAAGAAAAAAAAAAAAAAAAAAAAACAATATATTTGATATTTCTTCATGTAGAGGAGTGGGTGAGTACATGTATTTATGTATGTCACAGTCATAGTGTACTCAATTCTTTTAGCATGGTTGGGTAAATAGAATCTAATTTCAGTTAAAGCACAGTATCGGGTGCCCCTTGATAATTGTGGCAAAAACATAGTGACTTAAAAGAAAGGTTGCCAAAGTATACCTACGTAAGCAAATATTTCATGAAAACTTTTCCAATGAAAAGTTAAACAAAATTTAGGGTTACCATAACCTAAATCACCACATTTAAATTGTTATCACATCCAAAAGTTGCTGATCGCCAGTGGGCACTCATTACTCGACTTGAACTCCAGTTTCCACCTAAAAGTGTCATTCACTCATTTTTCTATAAATTCATAAGAAATATGAGAATAAGCCTGAATCACTAAAAGGATACTTGTCTTAGCAATTTGAATTGAACATTGAAAAAAAAATTTTATGAGAAAAGATAATGACAAAATAAAGAATTAAATAAACTACTTAAAATCAAAATGTGCTATTGCTTTTTAATTTTTTACTGTTCACTCCATCCATAACATTCTCTATGAAAAGCAGTCCCATATTTTATTGCAAAAATAGTGAATTGCATAGTTTAGTGTCTTGTTTTAGGAAAACAGAAGTTCAATTTTCACCACAAAGGAAAGTCTTTTTTTTTTTTTTTTGTGATGTCAAATTGGATGCCACAAATAATACACATTTGAGTTGAGTTGACTGGATTTGGGGGACACAGTCAAAGGATTAATACTTTTAAATAAAGTTTTGTTTAATAGTAAAAGTATTTTTGCTCCAATGCAGATATTTGTATGATTAGTTGCTCTTCATAATTTCAAATTTTACTGTTTGTCAGTGTATTGTGCCTTTGCAAGCAATTTTTATAACTATCTGTAACCTCATTAATAATTTAACTACAATTCAAGATACATATTGGATAATGTCGGAAATAAACTTTGTTATGGAAATATGTATTTAATGTTGATATGTATGTTCCTTTTTGTTGCAGTTCTTATTGAATTTTATATCAAACCTAAATGTGTAAAATACTTATATTTGTACTTGTAGCCTTTAATAAATCCTGGTGGTGACTCAAGGACAGGATCAAGATCTGGTTCTGATCGAGGGTAAATTGCTTTATCATTTTGTTTTTTAATTTGTTGTATAGAATGAATTCAAATTTGTTATAAATACAAATAATTACACATTGTTTGTCATGAACTTACCAAATATTTAAAGTAATCCTTTGTACTTTTTTCATGATAAAAGCCTAAAATAAATATGGTTTGATTTACTCATTTGTATGTGTATTACTTACACAAAATTTTGACTTCATTAATATCAACCTATTTTAAGGAACCATTTCCAAATAACTAGCAGGTAGTTAAAATAATGTTAATCTATGTTGACATTTTATAAATAATTTTCACCCCTTACAAATCAGCTTCATTATACTTAAATTAAAAATTATTTTTGCAAATATAATTCAACAGATTAATACCTTTTATATTCTGAAAAATAAACATAAATAAAAAAAAATGACAATATTTTAATCTTTTAAACTATTTATTAATCAAAGAATGATCAGAAATCTCTACGTGTTCGTATTAATTTTAATTTCTAAATTGAAGAATATTATTCTTAATCCCAAAATTGTGTATGTAATCGTACCGGAATTCCATTCTCGTAAATGATTTAAAACAATGAAAGAATTCGAAGAAAACTAGATGTTAATGGAAGATTGCTTGATTGAAGTTCGTTGAATGGAAAAATGCTATTGAAAGAAAAATCGAGGGTTTTCTATGCAAACAAAACATTTTAAAAAAGAAATTTACTATGTATTATAGTATTTGACGTTCAAGAAATAATAATTAATGTTGAATTTTATATTATCATTCCTAAGGCTTATGTACTCTAAAAATATTTACAATGGTCAAGTAATTTGAAAACTTGAATTTGGGAAAAATTTAAATTTTCACAAAAAGTAAAGGGGTGGTAAAAGATGGTACAGTGGCTCCTAAATTTGAGTATATACCACTTATTTCCTTTTTGAAAAGCGTAAAATAGTGTAATTAAATACTTATTTAAGTTTAATATTTATAACGATAATAAAATGCACTTTAAAAATATATTAGATTTAGAAACACACACACAAAATGTGAAATCGATATTTTAACAATCATAATTTTTCCATTGAATTTACAGATTTCTAAGTCACAAATTTGAGTATACATTTAATATAATTACTTAAAATTTTTTTCTTTACATAAATAATTTTAAATTTACAGATTTTTAAGTCACAAATTTGAAAATGCATTTAATATAATTACTTAAAATCTTTTTCACAAAACATAAATAAATTTTTCGTTGCATATCCTTTAACATTAAGAACACCTTCTAAACGGTATACATTAATTTGAAAAATTTTGTGTAGTTTCAATGGATATTTTTACCAATTTTTCTTTCTAATTCTGTTTGTAAGCGTTCTTTGCTCTTAATATTATGCTTTTAAACAAATATTTCTAACTGAAACCACAAGTTTTCTAACACAAAACGATTGAGAAATTGTGGTGGTGTATGCAATTTCTCTTTTCCATTGTACAACAACCATAACCATTTTTTTAAATGTAGGTTTTAGTTCGTTATTTTGTTGAGAATCATACAATGCGACTCAACCTAATTTCTAAAGAATAATTTAAAGCACTTTGCTTTAAAATATTTTCCAGCATAATATTTAAAAAATAAAATATTTTATTGTATCCATAACTCCATCTATAAAAACTGGGTTTTCATCGTCTTTTACCTATACAAGAACAAAAACATTTCTATCCTTGACAGTGAGAATGGAGTTTTTGAAATTTAAGATTCCGGCCGAATATAACCACAGCTTGGATTCTAATAAACATACCATCGACCATTACTTCTAAAAACATTGCATTAACTTTCATCACTGAATATTGTGCTATTCCAGGAATTTTGAAGTTTTGAAATATGCAAATGTATTTCATTTTTTCTCTATTTGCTTTGATCCGAAGAATTTGCTAGTAGCTACATAATCTTAACAATTTGCTTTTCGGAGAGCTCTTCGAATTGTTTCTGCAGAAATACATTTTGTTAAACCTGTGAAAGTAGATGAGGTTATTTTTACAGCGTTCACCTTATGAGATTTTTTTTTTACTTCTTGAATGATGTTACAATTGGTCACCGAATTGAACTCGTTTTCTCCTTCTTTCAATTTATTTGCAAATTGCCCAAATTTTTTCTTTTGGATAATTTTTTCTACCCATCCGTGACTGCGTTGAACTTTCTTCGCAACATCACGCAGAAATTTACCTACTTCAGATATTAGAGTGACAATTTTCCGATTTTCAATATTGTTTCAGTTCTGGAGCTCATTTTCAAATTAATTTTTTTTTTCTCTCATGGAAATCAAATATAAGTATCTTAAAGAAACGAACCCATTGAACTGAATCATTACAAAAGAAAATGGCAGCCAAATAGTAATTTTACAGAGTGTTTACTCATTGTGACCTTGAGATGGAGAGCTTTGGTTTAAAGATTTATTAATTAAAATATTTGCAGTCCATTATCCTGTTTTTAAGTCTAATATATTTTGTAATGTGCATTTTATTATCATATAAATATTAAACTTAAACGAGTATAAATGTTTCTTATTGATTTATTGCGAGTAGCTCATCAAACAAAATTTTTAAGTCAATAAATACTAACATTTCCCTCATTCATTGAAAGGATAAGCAATTAGATTATTTTTTTTCAGTAAATGATTTACTTTATTTCATGAAATCGTATAATATATTTAATGTAATTCGACAAAATTAAAATAATAGTCACGTGCAGATTCAGCATAATCATTACCCCTTTCATTTCAATATTTTCAAAATTTTTACAAACACTAAAAACACATTTTGTTTGGAGATGCTTAGTTTAGATTGAAATAAGTATTTCTCGAAATGAAATGCCAAAATGAAGTATTGCATAAAAGTAAATATCGAAAAAAATTTGCAAAAAAAATAGTGCGATAAAATGTTATAAAAGTTAAAATAAAATAAAAGTTTGTTTTAAAATATATCTTATTTATTTAATTTTATTCATTAAATTATTATTTTTATTTTGAACATTTTTAAGAGTTTCAGTAAGTATTTTTATTAATTAAAATAAGCAAATGAAAAATAACTTGTGCGAGGAGCTGTAATTTTTTTTATTTCCTAAATTTAATGAAAATATATTGATTTTACAATCTTATTATTCTTTTCTTAAAATTCTGAATTTGCTTTTTAAGTACTTTAAGCTCATTATTTTTCAAATAACTATTTGAATTGTTATACATTAAAATTTATAAAATAAAGGGCCAATGACAATTTAATAGCTTAAGAAGACTGTTTAACGTTACAATATTGTGTTCATGAATGGAACAATTGACTGAAATATAAATACTTAAATCCTAAAAAGGATTTTAAAAAAAAGAAAGAAAATTTTTAGTTCATTTCTACAGCCAATGGAGTTAAAACGTGACAAATCAAGTGCATTGACACCGATACATTTATAAAGGAAAATAATGACATTCTGCTACAGAACGAAAGAACCTACGTCACTCTGTAGCGTTAAGAGAGAGATCTAGAACTGTAGAACAAGAGACTCTTTCACTCAAATCCCAACGGAAACAACACTGAGAGCTAAAAGTGGGGAGCGAAGCACTCCAAACTAGCGACAAGGCAGGGTGAAAGAATAAAAAAGTAGGAGTGTAATAAAAAAGAGAGCAAAAAGACACCCCAGATCTCGCTTGATACCTACAGGTACCCCTTTCCCCAAGGCCGGAAATAAACTTAAAATAGGATGAAAATGCAACGTAAGGTTTTTCCCCCCACCGGATTCCGGGCCACAGCGCGGTCATAGCGAAAGCGACTATTAGACTCAGATCGGCAGTCAGACGAAGAGGATTAAGCTTGTCTAGCTCTCTCTTCAACGAAACGAACGAAGCATCCTAGTCTTTTTGACAGTCTTCACAGGAAAAGGGACTTAAATCAAAATGGTGGACGTAAGCTGCAGATGGAGGAAACCCCTTCTTCTTATGTACAACGACAATTACAGATACGGAACAAACCTGTATGTTCCAGTCGTCAATTCTCTGGACCATCGATCCCGTGACTATACGATCATCCCCCAGTATATTCCACCAACACCAGCACCTCTACCAAAGGTTCCACTCGCGCAGTATGACCTCTATGCCCCCGTCTCTTATGGTTATGGAAGAAGCCTTTTGAAGCCCAGGACTCCAGAGGTACCCCACAGGAGCCGAATATCCAGCAGGTACTTTCCAATCTACCATGGCATGGACATCCCATTTTAACTATTACCACTAGATATCTTAACATTTGGTGATGGTTCTCGTGGTCCCATCACCATCACCACCACCATCCACCCCAATCCGATCTATCAAGACTCCTCGAAGCTTTAGAATTGGAATGTTCTGAGTGAGAGGGCCCTTTTTGTAAGCCGTCCCTGGAATGCCAAATTGTCAAGAATTTTTAATCTGTATTGCATTGTTTTAGCATGATCTGAAGTCTGTCAATGGAATATCAATTTAAGTCCCCGCTAAAGAACGACTCTGTTAGAGTAGACTCTAGATTAGATAATTCTTCCCGATGCGGATAGTTTTACCAGTCATATTACGGTGCTATGAAGATTTTAAAATTATTATATTTCTTGTCAGAATGTGTAAAGTAATACTTGATAATTTGCTTTGGTTCTTCATCCAAGATGATTTACCTTAAGTGATTTAGACAAGATATAGAATAATTGAATAATGGATTGTATCTCCTAGTTCATATCTCTCAGTATATTGAATATTTTCTTCTCTTTCGAATGAGATTCTGAAGCAAATTTTTTAGAGAAATGCCTACACCAACAACTTCCAGAAAGAGAAAAGGACTCCCCTAACATGTAGACAGTAAAAATTTTTTATATAGACTCAGAAGAAGTAGTGATTTTTATAACTGTGTTCCTCATTTCATGCCTGCATTGCATCCTTACGAACCCTATGTTCCAAAAGCCAGCGATATTCTGTTTCTATTCAGCATCGTGGTTCTATGTGTTCAATGTGGACCATTTTGACACTTTTCCGTTACTTTTCATCTTTCTGTAACCTATGGACTGGTGACTATGTTTCATGTTATCTGTCCACCTCTGTTTAAATCCTGTGTGAATGTTGTGTAAAATTCGATTTGTGGATTCGAATTGTGTGTTTGTGTAACAATTTCTTAAAAGAAAAAAAGGAAAAGAAGTACTGTATGGTGCAGCAAAAAGCTTTGAGTTTTATTGAGTAAACAAATTTAAAATAAAGAACAATTTTATAAAATTTATATCAAATTCTTATAGCATATGTGGACATTAAAATTTGTATTAAATTCTAAAAATTATTATTTTATTTGTTTGCCATGTTATTTATTTTTCATATATGTATAATTAAATCATGGTATCATTATATTATATTATTCTCACAATTTCATTAATGCGTTTGTATCTATGAAATCATAAAAAAAATCACATTTTGAATTGATCTGAATTTTTCTTGAATGACTATTATTATATCATTTCCAGATCAGAGTTCCTTATTATTATAAACAAGTATCATTTCTTCAGAAATTAGCATATATTTAAAAGAATAATTAAACACAATAGAAATGTAAACATTTTCTTACATTATGCGAGTTAAATTACGAAAAAAAGATATGTAAAAATAACTATATTATTATTCCGATATAAGGGAATGTGTATTTATTATCATTCCAATATTTTCTGTTTTTGTACATACTTTGTTTATAAAAATAATTAAAAAACAAATTAAAGTCCTCAAAAACGAATGCTGAACTTGATGTTACAACGCATAAAAATACTTGTAATAACATATGTTTTAGCTTTTCAGCTATTTATAATTTATTAAAAGTAAAAGAGATTATGAAATCCATTAACTCAATCTAAATATACAAATACTTCTATAAATACTATTACTCACTTGTCTCTTTTAAGAAATAAAGAATAAAAAATTTGTATGCATATGTATAAAATAAGTTAAGCTCCTTTTTTGTAGTATAATCTTAATATCCAATTTTCTTATTTTAAGAACTTTGTGGGAAAATAATATATATATATATATATATATATATATATATATATATAAACAACAAAGTAAACATTCAATAATAAAAATACCCTTTCCTTTAAACAAAAATGAATAAGTATCAGAGATCAATTCTTATTTCTCTAGAAATGTATTATATAAATTTAATAACACCCTAGTTTTGCTAAATTAATATTTTATTGTTTATGCACGAGAAACTAAATAATTAATTTTTTGAAAACTTTAAAGTAGGAAATGATTCCGTGTTATTAGAAATATTTTAATGTTTTCATGGCTTATTAACATGAATTCTAAAAAAAATACATTTATGATTCAGCACTCGTTTTATTTAGAAAACTTAAGTGTATAGAATTAATTGTTTGTCTGTTTAACTACCTAAACTATTCTAAATAATGGTAAACATTAAAAACAAATTAATTTTTTTAAATTCAATCCAAGAGTTACTTGAAAGATAAATAAAGAATTATCGAATTACAAGAGAGAGAATTAAATCCTAAATGAATTAAAAGGCTAAAATGGTTTTTTTTTCATGTGTAAAAAAAAGTTATGTAAACAACCTTGGAGGGTTTAACGCGTTGAGATCAAAATAGAAACATAATTCCCTTCGAATAAGGATCGGAGAAACTTCAAGGAGAAAGTAGTTTTTTTTTCTTCATACAATATACAAACTTTTTTCCTAGTATTATGTAACATAATCGAATATACGTGCTAATTATACATCATTCACAATCAAAATACTAGTTATATGTCTATCTTTAAATTTCGACCATGCCTGAGCAATAGGGTTTTAAGGTAAATTATTAATTTCGTATAATTCTTAATAAATAATTTAAATAAAAAAAATCATAAGAAGTGAATTTTTTTTGCTTTATCGAGTCAAATGTATTTGTAAATATTTAGAGTATATTTTATATTCACAAGTCTTTTTAAATCAGAATTATCTTAAATCTGATGTAAAAAAAATACATTATCACGCAAAATATGTTTGTAAACATTTAGAACAAATTTTACTCACATAAGTCATTACATCATATCATAAACTAGACATTTAGCATTCAGTATCATTTCAATGATATTCCCATATAAAATTGCCAATTTAATCAAAGAAGCCCGTTACTATAACTATAGCAGAAAACGGGAAATTTACAAAAATTATCAACTAGATTGTTTGACAAATTATTTTTGAAAATTAAAAAAAAAAAATCTTTCGAAACCTTATTATTTTGCAAATTATGTTCAAAATATTAATGCCTTTTAGTAATATTTTTTATTTTACACATGCAATTCAATACATCACGTCATTATGATAAGATATACAAAAAAAATTAAACATAAATAAGTTTAAAAAACAAGTGTATATGTCTAATAACAAATTACATTACTATTGCCATAAAAATAGTTGCAATAGTAATGTAGTTTATTTAATTGAAGTTTTTTTTTTATTCAATGCTTCGAAACATTGAAACATGTTTCAATTATATAAAAATCAGAATCTAAACATAAATAATACAGAAAATTATCTCATATTCATAAAAAATATTCTTTATTTTCAAGTGGATGACTAACGCAGAAAACATGAACTCTTATCATTTTTCCCCCTTCCTTATTAAAGAGTTGAATAAACGTGATCGCTGCAAATGACTAATAAAGCATGAAATACCTGAAATGTTCACACAATTTCGACAATTTTCTAAAATCATTAGAATTACAATATATAAACTTAAATATTTAATAAAGTAATAAAACTTCTCTAAATTTCGTTAATATATAACAAAATCACATTAAAAAACGAATTATTTTTGTTCAGTAAAATAAACTTAAGCAAATTATATATATAAGCGTCACTATTGTAACTGATGCAGATTTTAATTTTAGTAAATAAAGATAAATATTCCTAGAATTTGATAAACTAAGATAAACTACTTTTTTTTCTCTCTCAAGAAATAATTAAATTTAGTTGAGTGACTTAAACTGCATTGAAAGATTTACTCTCTATCTTCAGAATTCTCCTTAAGAAAGGTGTCAAGTGTGACATCAGTTCGTCTGATATTTATTCACTATAATAGAAGAAAAATCGTGATTAAAAATTGAGATTGTATAGAGATAACTATAAAGGAATATTTTAAGTGATTATATTGAGAAATTTCAAAATGATTTTGAAAAGGTCACAGGCTTTATATATCATCCGCAGCAATTCTAAAACATTCTTTGATATATTTTCCATGTTCATTGACTTTGAGCATTTTTAACAATCGAAAGGTCCCATGAAGTACTTTCATGGGAGACAATGTGTTGCTGACATCCGAACAGTATAGTGAATCACAACAGCGTTCCATGATAGTAAACTAAAATGCGATTAGATCATCATAATTTAGAAGTCCACATAATTAAATAAAACAAAATTTTTAAATAAAAGCTTAACAGTTGGTTATGAACACTAATTTACTGGTGAATTAGATTATCTGTTTTTTATTATTGATTATAATATCTTTATATAATGTCGTTGCATGTTCACAACCACGGTATATATTTTAGTATTTATCACAAGAAAATAATATTTTACCTTTAATTTTATATATCTTACAATAAAATGAAAAATTTTGGGAAAAAGTCTTTACAGTAATTTTAACAAGAATGCGATGAAGTAAAAATAAAATGTTTACAAAGAAAACAGAATTGCATGGAAATATTTAAAAAGTTTCTAAAAACCCTGATAATAACATTCGCCCAAGTTTGAAGGTTTCACAATATTAATATTTTTTGATATACATACGCACGGCAATAAAATGTTCCAGTATCTGAGATAATGCATGCTAAATTTATTAAATGTGAAAGAACCTTTTTGCTAGTAAAATTAGTTACATAAATTTTGTTCAATTATAACCATAAAGCATTTTTCATCTGAAAGATGTTACATTTATAAATTCGAGCCCACTGTACAATACTAAGTATAATTCCTTTTAAAAATATTGTGATACATTTTAAATGTTTATATTGAATATACAGTAATATATAGGAAAATTTTCCCTACAGACCATAATTTTGTGTACCTGACATTCGGATCTTTCTGAAGCGTTCCAACAAGTTTTTGGTACGTAAAAGACTATTATTAATATTATTAACATTGTGTGCCAAGGAAATAATTTGGATTCTGTGTTACAGCTACAATTGTTTTTGATATAGTTTAAATGTTTGATTTTAAATTACGTTAAGTTATTTTAAAACGAGATTACGATTAGTTATTGATTACATAATTGACATAGCTTCAAATCTGATATTAATGCTAAAGCTAGAAATTAAATTATAAAGTACTAAAATTTTGTTTTATTTTATTTATTTTTAGAAACTCAGCAAATACAATAAAAATGGAGTAATATTAAAGAATTAAATCTAAGTTTTAAGTTAATATCAATGTTTCTTACTCGAGGTAAAATACACATATTCATTAAAATTCAAAAATGTATTATATTAATAGATAAATTATAGCAAACTTTCTTAATTACCAAAATTTAACTTTATTTTGAACTTATAAACTTGAATGCTTAAGAAATTATAATAATACAACTGCTCGTCTTGCAACACATTTTCTTGTTAGCTGAGGATGCATGTGATATTTTATCCCAATTGCTTAGTCAAAATCTAAAACTGTTAGTTTCTGTTTTGAATATAAAACCTTATAATGATTTTTTTGGAAATTTAAATACCGAACTACACCATACTTCTATATGGAACATTGTAATACTTTTATTTCTTATTTTACTCTCTGTCACTGCAAAAACATATCAAAAAATGCTTGCTTAAGTTATTCAACGATTTTCCCTAAAAAACATAAGAACTGATATGAAGTTCTTTCCAAAAATGAAGTTTATAAAAAAACCTTGAGTATAAATTTAAAAAAAAAGCATTTGTAGAAAAAAAAATGGCATTACAATAGATATGAATCAGTTTATCCCAGAAATGTCTGGGCATGTCTAAATAACGAATTAAAAGCAGCAAAATGACACAAGAACGAAACGTAACAGTTTGAATAAATAAACAAAATAGAAAAGAGCAAAACAGCATAAAAATACACTTAAAACTACACATCATACTTAAACAAAATAAAAATGAAACACAAACTTTGATCAGTTTCTCCAAGACATCGTTCAAATGACAAATGAACGTAACAAAATAGTTTGAGTGAACAGTGCAACAATTCTGGCTCTCTTGACATTTTAGTGAATGAAATGTGACATTTTGTCTGTTTTCACTTGTGTTACCTTTTCCTCGCGTTGTTAATACATAACTGAATAGAAAAGTAAGCAAAACATTTTCGCTATTGAAAAGTTATGCATCATTTATAAAATTTTAACTCATTAAATATTGCAAAACTATCTGTTGTGTAAGTATTCTATATTTGTTTGTTGTGGTGTGGTTTGTGTTCCATTCGTATGGTATAAACTTAAGTTTTTGAATTTAATTTCAAAAGTTTTCAGAGATGATAATAAAATATGTAAGTATTAAAAATAAAATAATTTTTATGAGTTTCCATTCCTTTACTAATTAAGTATATGCAATCTATGTAAATCGAAATACTAAACCGGCAAAATCAAAGAGAATTTTCCATCATTATTAATCTTGATGGAAAAATAGGAAAATATTTGTTCCTTCTCGTCGGTAGTTTTTAATATAATGTGTTCATTACTCGGTTAATTAATTCATTTGTGAAAAATAACGGAATTTTTTATTAGATTCTTCATTTCGAGCTATGTTCGGGTGTTAATGCTCTTTGGAATTTCCACTTAATTAGTAGTTTTATTTTTTACAAACATGTGTCAAAATTACTTGTTGACATTCAGATGAAGCAAAACTTATTCAGAAAAGGAACTTTTATTCCTAAAATACATTAATGACTCTAGAACATCTCGAGTCATGTTAACAGATTAAAAAGGAACGTATTCTGATTTCACAAACGTTTTCACTCAACTATCTTTTCTCTTTTAACTTTTTAATACTTGACATCAGATTTCAAGTAATGTTCAATAATAAACAAAAAACATTGAAGCAATGATAAGCTTGTTTAAAGTCTCAAAGCTTCTCATATTTTTTCCCGCATTAAATAAATTTTTTTCATGTTTCGTAAACATGAAATAGCATTGCGTAAAGTTATAAAATAACTTAAAATAAATTTCTCAATACAAATAATTTTTTAATCTGAAATTATACACTTTATTTAATATAAAATAGAATGCAAGTCATTATGAGACTTTTAGAGGAATGAAATCCTCATGTTTTTATAGCTATATATCTTATTTCAAGAAAACAAAATTGCCCAAATAACAAATATTTCTAACTGCGTAATATATTTAAAACAATCATACATATGTTCTAAAATTATTTCAACACCATTCCATCCATTTTTATTCTATCTATTATTCCTAGCTTTATTTAAATCCATTAAGTAAATAAGTTTACGCACTTGTACCTTTTTTTTTTCATTTGTATCATAATATTTTACCAGTCACATCCCCCCGAAAAATTTTATCAATTACTCTCTTTGCAAACCATGCTTAGTAAATAACCACCATATACCGGATGTCGTCACAATTTGTTTTCGTGCAGAAAGTGATATTCGGATGATAATTGCGTCAGAAGTTCGAGTCATGTTGTTTTAAAAACAACTTGAGAGTTTGGAAAAGTTAAAATCACAGTTATACTTAGAAGCATTTATAATATGCAATGATTAAGGATTTTGGAGCATATTTCCATAAAAGTATAAATTTTATTAAAAGTTGTAAATGATCCCAAATAATTTCATTTGAAATTATGACAAAATTATTTTTATCACTCTCATGCAGATTAGGATGACTTTCATAAATATTTTCAAATTATTTAATGCAGCATTTACTTCATTACACAAACGGCGAGTTACCGGAATATTAAATTGGTCTTTTGAAGATTAATACCGTAGTTTTGATTGGGTGTATAGATATCTCAGTGGATTCTTCAATTTTCAAACAGTCACACCACTTTTAATTTCAGTTCATTTGAAATCTAACAAGCAATAGTGTCATTGATTCCATAGAAGAATTTTAAAAAGTACCATGACTCGAACCCACAATCTTCAAGTCACTCTTCCACGCCTATTATATCAGATTTCAAAGTTCCACGCCTATTATATC
>BMAW01068533.1:132575-214566 GCA_019974015.1 Nephila pilipes | reverse complement strand
CCACGCCTATTATATCAGATTTCAAAGTTCCACGCCTATTATATCAGATTCTTTTGCATACTTCTAAATGGAATTCTGCACTATTTGAATAGTACATGAAACGAATCTAAAAAACATTTTGAATTCATCAGGAAACTATTCATATTTTATTATTTCAAATAATATTACTATACGGTTTTAAAAAATATCAAAATTGAATATATGATATACTTTAGTGACTTATCCAAACTCTGCAATCCATTTGTATAATTTTCTAGAAATTATATCAATTATTATAAGCGTCAATATTAAAATTTTAGCAAGTATTCAAGTATTAATTAAGGTAAATAAAAATTTCAATATTTAGGGGGGCGGGATCCCTTGATTAAGTCTCATAGAAAATGCTTATATACTAAATTTTTTAAGGAGCATTTATCAAAATGTGAACAAAGAAACTGTATTATTTTGAAATTATAATGAAGAATTGATATAATTTGTACGTTTATATTTTAATAAATGATATTTTTCAAACAGATATTGAGCAAATAATAATTTTTAAATCTTTCAAATTTAAAAATATAATAAGTAACATATCATTATTCATTGAATAAAATATTTTGTTATGTATTAGGAATGATATAAATATCAATTAATGACTTAAAAAGAATTTTTCTCAGTCACTATAAAAGGTAATTGAAAATACTACTGAGGAAACAATAACAAAAAGGAACAATAAAATATAACCTCAGATTTTAAAAGACGTCAGTAATTCTAATATGCTTATTTATTAATTTTTGCAAGAAATAAAAACAGTGAAAATAAGATACACCAAAAAAGATATTTTTGATTATTTTTTTTAAAAAAATAAATAAAATAAAAATGGAATCTTTCTCTCTCTCGGTATATCTTAGAAAAATTCCTTACGGAAACTTTAATACTAATCAGTTTTGTTAAACATGGAGAATACAGAATACATTCGATATTTTTTTAAAATTAGAACGACATACATAAGCTTATTTATCATTTTACCTAGTAAAACTATCAGTAGAATAAGTTATGAGATACTATATGCATTTTCGGTCGCGCTCACACAAACAAGCAGTATTAAATCTTCTACGAAATCTAATTTAATGCTGGATTTCAACCAAAATATATATCATTGTTATGTTGTTGCATTGCCATTTTAATTTTATTTTTTATGAATCCATTTTGAAGAGAGGAAATTATATTTTACTTTTGAATCTTGCGACCTTTTTAAAATTACTTGTAATACTTTTTTCACGTTCAGGAATATTAGTTTGCTTTTTTTTATTCAGCTTTCCCAATAATTTAAAGTTAGTAACTGTAACCAAAGTTAGCAACTATTAGCAATTCGGTTTCCCTAATAGTTAAAGTTAACAACTATTAGCATTGAATAATTCGTGTGAGCTGATAATATTCTCTAAATTAATAATTGCATAGTTCAAAGTGTTAATAATCTCTTACGTCGAGACATTGGAAGCAAACTGTATCCGTTCTGAGTAAAATTGTAATATTTTAAATATCGTCCAAAACTAATTTGTATACTGCTTCTAATTTATTATTGATAATTTCATTTCTATTTTCTCATTTTTAGTGAACCGAGCGAATAATGAACTGTATCTCCAATGTTGAGTCGATCCACAATAACAAAAATTTCATTTGAATGTTAAGAAGACGAATGGATATCCTTGTACAGATTCGGTCTACCAGCAAGTTGTGTTTTGTTCTTCAGTTCGACATACATCAATAAAGAATTTTATTCACAAAATACTGAGAGTTTTTTCTTTTTAAAACTGACAGAAAATGCAACTTAACAAGATTAAATTTATGTTGACTACTCTATGCTTTACACTACTTCCAGCTTCCGACAAACTTCAATTATAAAAGGAGTTTTGGCAGCAGTCTGCATAAGAACTTAAAGATTGTAGCATCGGGTGGTCATAAAGAGGGATTTTTAAGAGAAACGAGCTCACGCAAATTAGATAACATGATAAATTAATACAATTTTGTATAAAATGCAGATATATTAGTACAAAATTCAATGGTAAAAATTTCTATAGGTTTTAAATACAAAATTATAGCTTCAGTGAGAAAGTCGTAATGAAATAGCGTAATTTTAAGATAATATTTTTCTAAAACACATATGTGATCCAGTTTTTATTCCTTCAATGTAAAATTTCAGTTTTTATTCAATATGTAAATGAATTTCTGAAATACGTATTGCAATTCACTTTTAAATAATGTATTGATATAAATCACGAAATTTAATTATTACCAGTTATACTTCAATAAATTTGAATAAAATAAATGCTAACGCTAGAATATACCAAGATATTTTGTTATTAGTATTGATTTATTAGTATTATACTACTACCATTCAATTAATTCTATCATTTATTTTAATTAAAAAAAATTTTAAGCTAAATATAAAGAGAACTTCTATTCAAACTCATTAATTGAATAAATATCATAGAAAAATAATAAATTAAAAATTGCCAATATTAATTTTATCACATTCAGAAAATGGCTTTTCAACTTATAAATATATTAATCCTTATTTTATTTGTATGTGTTCCGTAAAAGAATCTTCTAATTTCTTTCCCAACTAACGTAGATATAAAGAGTGATATTAATAACGATTAATAATACGCTAAGATTGCACCCAGTGTCTTACAATTGCACATAAAATCAATTTTAGTTTGAGAAAACTTCAAGTTTTCACATTATAAAAGTATCAAATTATTCTCTTAAAAATTATTGAAAAAAAATCAATGGATAACAATTTACGTCAATATATACCATTACAAAGAATTAAAGTAAATAATTCTATTAATTAATAAATAATGAATTAAAATAATTAATTAATAAATTCTGTTGAATAAATTCCTTTTCTTTCCGAATATTTGTTATAGTTCACGACGGGATATTAGCGACAGACATATGAGAATTCTACCTGACTTTACAAATTTCCATGTTTTGATTGCACAAATATTTTAGTATCTTATTAGATCTAATGTGAGACTCTCCATATGACAATCTCTGGTGGAATTGGTCTCTAATTTGCAACACGTAATTTACTAATTTAAAGTTGAATAACAAGCAGCTTTGTAAATGAACTTAAACTGAACAAAACTCATCCATTTATATCAGCGTATTTTTATTTTGATTTGTTTTTCCACATTTTTAACAAAAATTAAGACTTACGGAATTCAAGAAAATAAAATTTAATATAATTTATATGTAAGTTTACTTAAGCGCTTTCCATATTTACGAAGTATATATTTGTAAGCCCTTAAAATGAATTCTTTTGGGAAAAAAGTGATCCTTATAAACTTGAAAAAAACTACAATCACAATGGCAGTGGAATTCAATTTTGAATGATGAAGCTGCTCTTGATTTGTGAATTAATTAATAAACGTTACGTACACGTGTAAAATGCGCTGAAATATAAACATATTAAATAATGAGAAGCTAAAAAAGTCTTTTACGTAATTCATTCTGTTTAAAACACGTTATACTTAGTAAACACATTTTGCAAGCATCATAATGAAAACATTAAAATTTTGAATGGAATTCATTCTTTCATTGTACAACTATTTAAAAAATGTCGAAAGACTTAGAAGAAAAGGAACAAACTGGTTTCCACAAAAACAGCAAAAAGAAAAACCTAAAGAAATTTGTAAAAGTATACATAATTTATTTATCAGTCAGAAAATTTTACTTTTGTTAAGCGAATTTGAATTTTAATCTGTCAAACGATGACATATTTTTGGGGAATCAATTGAATCTGGTAACCTATTAAGATTGTGTTGTTGATGTCAGATTATCTCATTGATGCTTGGGCGCATGGCATTTGGCCAAAACCACAAAAAGGATATGAAGTACTCATATTTGTACGGAAATTATATAGATAGTTTGTATAAATAAATTGAAAATAGAAATTTTTGTAAGTTGTAATCGTTTACTGTGAAAAGGTTACATAAAATTGAATTAATTGAAATTTAATGCGATGAAACAGGTGATTGTTTTTACTTTACTATTATATATTAAAACGATTTATATTAGAAATGTAACAAGAGATCGTTTTTCATAAAAATAGTAGTTTTCTATCAGATTTTAAAGGATTTTTAAAATTAAAACATCCTTTTCTGCATCGACCGCATTTTACATAAATTTCAAAGGAATGTACAAATTAAAGATTTTAAAAAAAATTCAAATATTTTTTTTTATTGTTTGTATTTATCCTTTTTAATAAGTTAAAATGTTCGCTTTTTTTTTAAAGAAATAAAAACTTGTGAAAATATATAAGAGAATTATCCTGAAGATTTATTTAGGCATGATAATTAGTTTAAAAAACAATTACTTGATTTTAATAATTAACTAATCAAAATATAAAAAAGTGGCAGGTAATAAGATTTAGTTTATATAATTTGAACGAAAAGAATTGCTAAAACAAAATTGTTGTAAATATACAAGCAGAATAAACACTTTTATGAGCAATTGAATATTTTATCCTTTCTGAGAAAATGATACTAATGCTTTTCCTTTTGTTTTGATTTACAACATATCTTGAAGCGAAAAATAATCAAATCTAAAGCTATTTGATTCGTATATTTACTGATTAATTCAATTTAAATTTCGCAAATGTTACATTTAAGTAGACAAATATTTCTTTACGATTTTGCCTTTTAACTATTTAACGCTATGTAAACATTGACAGTTTCGTATTAAACTGAAAATGTAGGAATTCGTTGACATTTTTAACCTTCCTAAAATCAAAACAAAAGATTAAATGAAAATTTATAGTTACAGAAAAAAGTTTAAAATGTAATGTATAGAAAATACAAAATCCCATTTTACATATCATACATCTATAAAATCAAAATTTTCTTCAATATTCAAACAGATCGAATCTGAGAATTTTGGGCAAACGGATAAAAAAGAAATGACAGAGAAAATTGTTTATCCTAGAAATTAAAACATCATTGTTGTTTTTCTACAGTACAATCTGGAAAATAGCTAGATGTGTGAACGCAAATCAGACGGTATATTAATAGTTTTATAATTAAGATCTAAACAAATAATCTAGATATTATATCTTTAAACTGATCAAAAGGAAAAATTTATGCAAATAGTTTTAAAATGAAAATGATATGCCAAAACTGTTTGTCCTAGAATCTGAAACACCATTGTTTTTCTTTATTATTAAAGAATATAGAAAACAGATAGAATACTATTGTAAATGCAAGGGTTGATCCTAGGAGATTATTTACTTTGCAACAAATCTATTTATCATCAACTCCACTAAAAAAGGCATTCGAAAGAGAGAGGTAACTCCACTTAACATCGCTGTAATTCAAAAGAAATGTGATAAAAGAAATATTGTAATATCTTTGTCACAGTCAAGAAATACAATGAAAAAGAAATTTGATAATCATTGATCAAGAATGACAACAAATATTCAAATGTGATAAGTTACTCATACACCACAGGTGAAATTTTTGAATAGCTGAAAATGCAATAAGCGATTCAACAAGATAAAAAAAAATTCAAAATTGCTGTTCTTTAAGTGTTCTGAATAAATAATATACGCCAATTTTTTTTTTTAACTTTTACACTCAAAATATAAACAAGAACTGCTTTTAAAACAATAAAATTTGTGGAAAGTGATTTAAAAGAATACACAAAACTAAGACGTTTTAAAATTTGTACTAAGACAGGTACAAAATGTTTCACTTCAATTTTTAAAAATAATTGCGTACGAAATGAAACTTTGTACCCTAAACTTAAATCATTCTGAAACACGCTATACGTATGAGAATGTTTCGTAACTATATCAGTAATTTTAATTCAGATACTTAAGACTGTTAACATACATGTAAAACTGAAAGGACGTTTATCGTTTCGTTCAGACTAAACAGATTTTTTGTACTTAACTAATCACTTTTAAAACTAATAGATAACTACTAAATGCTTAATTCGATGAAAGATACACTTTGATATTTAAATGGTTCCATATCACAGCGAAATAGTTTGAAAACGAACTTTATTCCATTCAGACACATTATCATAAACAATTCTTATGCTTCATTAATTTGTTATCTATTCTGTCTTTATTCATCCGAAATCCATTTATGAGAATCGTTTAGCATTAATTATATAAAAATATATGTAACACACTTCCTTCACAGAAATGAAACAGTTAAAAGAACCTGTCTATAACATATTCTTATCTTTTCCGCATTTTTCAAATATTTACTTATTTAAACATTATCACTTTTAATATAAGGGTACACACACAACAACAACATTTATATTATAAAAAGAAAACATAACATAATGAATAGGTACATGTAAAATTCCTTCAATAGGTAACCGACTTAAAAATTAAAACCTGGAAAAATCAATATGAAATAACACAGTATTTCAAATCGCTGTTTCAGACTTACGACTGCAATTGCATGGTTGATATGCTTGCTGTCACTTTCCCTCTTCAGCGGGAATTACTGTTTAGCAGTTTGGTTAACATCATAATAACAAAGGAAAAAAGAAAATGGCCCGTGCAGGTTCGTACATAAACTTAAAAAATGTTTTATTAAAACATTATAAATGTTTAATGGAATGAAATTATAATATAATTTTTCGATATATCATTACAATCATTTATAGACTACACTTAATGAAATAAAAATGATTGCAAACATTTTGTCAAAGAAATATTTCATATTTTATGGCACAAATTGCCCAAATCAGTTCAAAGAACAAAATATAACATTCTCTTTAAAATCATTCTATGTATAATAATATTATTACTATTATTCATCTATAACAGCAAAAAAGAAGAAAAATTTCAAAATGTTAAGAAACGAGAGAAATAAAAACAATTATTGTACAACATACAATTTAAAAGTGTATCATAAAAACAGAAAAAAAAATCATTAAGTTTATTTTCAGAATTCATTTCTCTGATTATTTAAAGTATTTCTTACCTAATACTTAACAAAATATGTTATATAATATATTATATAAATTCAATTTTAAGAACTCCTTAAATTTCAATCAAATTTTTTATTTATTTATGAAATATTATTTTTCCCTTTCTTCTTCACAATACTCCAGTACACGATTACAAATTTTATTGAAAGTGCACATGCTTAATATTTTTACAGATATGAAATATTCGAATAAATTATATCGTATTATACATGAGAGACTTATAAAGACAGTTTTTTTTTTCATTGGAAAATACTTTCAATTTGAAAAATAAATAAATTTAGGTGAAAATAAAGACACATTGTTACTACAATAAGTTTTAAGTTGGTCTAAAATATTGATTTATACAATTATATTACTTCAACATAAGATGTTCGAAGACTTTGATTAATGTATATTTTACTGCACATGAAATAAAAAAAAAATTAAAGGAAAATATTGTATTTTGAAAGAATTAAGTCAGTTGTTTCTTACTTTTAGTTACCATCACATTACTAACAAGTAGTTCACTTTTTCTTAGAGAAACGATACTTCTGCTTCAGAAAATATTTTTGCCCCTACTGGCAATTGTATTTGACATCTGTGAAGTTCATTCAAAACCTGAAGTAGTTCGAAGAAATGGCAAATATAGCACCTGCATCGTTTGTCAGATTTCTTCAGGCGGAACCGATAGAGCCATGCTCCTAGTGCCAGGTTCATGACAGTAAAGGGGAAGTTGATAAATTCTACTCTTTAAATAAAGCTCCATAAATTCAAATATTAACGAGGTATAGCAAAGGAAAATTGGCATTAAAATAAATGTTTATTCGTCCATAATGTGCTTGCATTTTAAGAAACGAATATTATTTTCACATTAAAGGAAAACATAATATTTTCTTGTGCATGTAATACTTCTGAGTTTTGTCAGTTATAGTTTGATAATTACATTTTTTCATGCTAAATTATATTTTTACGGAAGGATGAAATCGAGAGATAGTAATGTAAGTATGAGATAACTCAAAACCATTATTAAATAATGAATTCTCTTTTTTTAAGCAATCTTATTTTCAGATAATAAAGAAGCTGTAAATTTCTTTATAAAAAACTTCCATATATTGATAACTTAATTATATATGACTTATTCAAAATTATAATGTTACTAAAAATCATTTAATAAAAATAATACAAAGAAAAGTGGATGAATAAAAATTAATAAATATAAATTATAAATCAATATATTTTCCTTGAATAATAATCAGATGCGTGAGCTGAATTTAAACTCCGCTTTAGCAAATAGAATTGATAAATTTTAAAACTTGCATACAAAATTTCCAAGAATGTTTAGCAAATAAAATATACAGTTAAATTATTCATAATGTAAAAAATAATAAGGAATTTATGTCGCTAATGAAACAATAGTAGTATTTTCAAGAGTTATTAATATTTACAGATATAAACTATTATCGCATTCAGTTCTAGTAGTATGGTTGAGTTAAAATTAGATTACAAATTAAATTCTATTGATCTTCTTTTCATTATTTGTTTTCAATGAAGGGTTAAAACTTTGTATATATTTAAATAACAAGTCATGTGTCGCATTTTTAACAACTTTATTCGCTTTCTCATTTTTAAGTATCTTCAGCAAAAAATAATTTGTTGTAAGCTATTCAAACAAACAAACAAATTAAGCTAAAAGTGATCAGCCAGTAAAATAAAAGTGATATTTTCAAAGAATGAATAATGAAAATACTCTTCACATAAGTTTCGTTTGATTTAAAAGTAAAAAAAAAAAAGGGGGGGGGAGGAATATAGAAGTTTCAGGTATCAGTTATTTTTTTTTTTTACTTTATTTAATCGAGTAGAAACAAAAGCTATTTTTATTCTTTTGTCCCATTCCCAGAACTTCAAAGAAAATAAATGGTAAACATTTATAAATAACAATGTCTCTCTAAGATTCCTCGTGAAAAAATTGTATTTTTTTCACCTGTTACCCACGTTTTTTCAAGCACAGTTTCAAAGAACCCAGCGATTTGATGACCTATTTTTTTTCCAAATAGCAAATGCTTACTACGAATACTGCTGACAAGTCTCGTGTCCCGCAGGTGACTCACATTGTTACCGATTTCAGTGAAAATAGCAAGTTCAAAAGATCGCAAGAATGTTACCATAACTATTCGACAACAGGTCGACCTTGACAAACAAAACAGCTTCAAATGTTCCTCTTCCTTCCGATTTTAGTCGCTGACGAATCTGCGGCAGCTGGCGGAGCGACGCTGTCTCACTTAGGGATGCGAATTTCGGCAGCTTCCCAAATCTTTTCTCATCATGAAGGTCAACGGTGAAAATCGGAGTAGCTCTCTCAAAATAAAACTACCGCAATCCTAGCAGATCCCAGGAAGAAATTACTGAAATTGCGTGGGAAGTAAACGATTCCAGACCCTTTCCAGTTTGGTGGTCCTCTTTTATTCTTCTCACCTATCTTAGAACAAGAGGACGCCTGCTCCAGTACCGCCCTCTCATCTCCTAATCGAGTTCGATTTCACTAATTTAAAAACCCGAAGGCTCACAAAAGAAAGGTCATTATGGTTTTCCACCACCACAGGCCTCTGACCAGTATGTACGGTGACAATTACCGATACGGTACTTCACTGTACTCTGATGCTGAGAGAAGTTATCGAACCAGCCTGTCCAAGACTCATGTGAGGTCGGACAGAGGAGACCTTGGTATGCTAACCTTTGCTGGGTCCAGTGTTCATGGTGGTACTCCAGCTGCTGAGAAAATACAGGGAACAAAAGTCTCTAGACCTCTGAACCCCGATTTGTATGCCCCTTTGAATACCAGAGAGTACGGTAAAGGTTATTATGATGATCTAAGGGCAGCTTCACCAACACCCAGATCGAGAAGCAAAGCCTCCGATTTGTATGAGCCATTCAATCCATATGAGTATCATCCAGGTTATTATGACCACTTGAGGGCACAATCACCTGAACGAAAAGCGAAAAGCAGACCTATTCCTTACTACGATCTCTTGGATGCTGATTACGTAACCGGTCCAGCAAAGGTATCTTCTGATTACCTTTACGACAGTTCGACCAAAAAGTCCTCAACAGATTACAGCTATGATTATGACAGTGGTAAGAAGACCACCACTAAGAAGACAGTTACAACCACAGACTATTGGGTACCTCTGACCACACACTTCTACCATACGCCATACCACACTTATGTATACAAAGCTACTCCCTTCAGCAGTTACACATACAGAACCGCTGACGACTTGTACAGCTACAACTATGTCGATGATTTCAAAAGATACGCGACAACGACCAAAACGACAAAAAATATTGACGCTCTAGATCTAAGCGTTTCTAAAAGTTATGAAAAAACAGACTACAGCCTGTACACGCAAAAATGGTAAGTGATTTTGATTTAATAAAAAAGAAACAAGTTTGCTCAATTTTTTTCATGCATTTCATCTGAAGTAAATAATAATTATTATTTTTACAAGATCCTTCTAAAGAGAAATTTTATTCTCTGACCATTTGAGGTTCGCAATTCCTTTCCTCTCAACATTAACGAGCCCAAAAGTGTAGTTTAAAATGAAAATTTAAAAATAAATTCTATTCCATAATACATTAATATTCCAAATAAATTTTTAATACTTTTCAGCAAAATATTTTTTAAATAATATTCTAATTACCGAAAATTTTTTCTTTATGTTTTGTAAATAAATTTATATGTTTACGTACTCACACATCTTTATATATTAAGGAAACGAATTGGAAAAGTGTCCTTTAATGAATATAACGCTAAGTTTAGAAAATATCTTTAAAAATTAACAGTGCACAAATTCTCTTGTCATTTTATTTATTTAAAAGATAAAATGAGGCGACGTTAATGGCGAAGAGAAAATTTTGCAGACCAAAATATCAAACTATTATTTTAAGAGTAAAAAAGTATAAATAAAACGTTGCAATCCTAAAAATATATGAGATAAAAAATAGTGATAAAAGGGGAAAAAATGAAAAGTTAGCTATCGTCTGAAATAATTTTTATTTATAATAAATTTTTAAAATCTGTTTTCATGAAAAATTTATATTTCATACAAAAAGATTGGATATCTTGAGCACTTATAAATATATAAGAATTAATATGTAATTGTTTGTGAGCGTTCTACGGTTACTTCAGTTTGCATGTATAAAAATTATGATCAGTAATAATTATTCAATGAAACATTTATTAATCATTTCATCCCTAATTTGAATATTTTAATCGTTTATTTATAAACTGTGTTATTTATTTAAGAAGTAGTAAGATTTAGTAATAATATAGAATCAAGCCATAATTAAGTAATATGTAATTAAGGCATTCCAAACTTTTTTGAAAATAACAATTTTTATAATATATACAATTAAATAAATATGCATATATTTTATTGAATTGTGGAGT
Source organism: Nephila pilipes (assembly GCA_019974015.1). Lineage (NCBI taxonomy): Eukaryota > Metazoa > Arthropoda > Arachnida > Araneae > Nephilidae > Nephila > Nephila pilipes. The sequence continues at coordinate 203,144 of BMAW01068533.1, read as the reverse complement.
ACATTTTTACTTCTTTTTACAGAAATCTATAGTACTATGCAGATTTTAATGAAGCAAAAGTTACTTTATAAATTAATTCCCAACTGCTTTATTTTTCATATCAAAGTAACACGTTTAGAAAAAAAAAAGATAAAGTAAAACGAAGTTAAAGTTACAAAAGATATAAAAGGAACTATGGAAAAGCGAATAGCAATACCTCAACACACACATAAAAGTAAAATGGTATAAGCAATAAAAAAGCAGTTTAAAAACTTTTTTACATTAGTGATTCGTCAGTATTCCAATTAACTGAACTTGTACGTTTATGGTAAGAATTATTGGAGTCGAAAATATCTGCCAAGTCGATAGCCTTTTGATTTCTGTAATCGCCAAAAATGCTGTCTGTATCCGGGGGCTGATAGTACTGCTTAAGCAACAATTGCTTCAAATAAATACCTGATGCCCAAGATGGAATTTTTTTATTCTTTTTTACTATATTATTTAAACTGTTATCACTTATATCAGAGATTTCGTAAGAAGATACATCAGTAGACTGATCATTCGCTTTCAAAATTGTTTCTTCCTTTTGTTTCTTTCGACTCATATTAGAAATTATAACTGTTTTTTTCTTTGATTTAGTATAAGATAGTCTATTCTGAGATTTACGCTTACGACCTCTTGCCCTTATCTTGGCAATACTATCTAAATTTTTATTCTTAGAATTATGAGTCAATTTTAAGTTATTATTACTAATGTCTTTCAACACAACTACAGGTTTTAACACTGACAGTTTGGGATCCTTTTGAGCGATATCATTTGATGAAATCGTATACTCCGTTTCTTCTGGAATTGAATAACTTAAGCGTTGTAAAAATTTATTATTATTATTAAATAGTTTTTCCAACACCACGTATGGCGTCTTAGAAAGCTTTCGATCTTTTACTAGGTTTTCAGGTATACCAACACTAGTATCTTTTATTTGATTAGCTATGTACTGCTGTTCTAAATTAGAATTCAATGAGTCACTTGTGTGTGTCTTACTCGAATCAGTAGAAATATTTACACTAACACTGTTATTTTTTTGTGGTTCTAATGGTGTGGTTGAACCTATGTAGCTATTCTGTTTTGACATGATTTTCAGTCGTTCTCTCTCTTCAGATACTTTCATTTTTTGCTTTATTTTTCCATCGTTTATTTCAATATTTTTATTTTCATTGGATAAAAGAGGTATTTTTCGAGTTGACTTAATATGTCGCTTCTTTTCTTTACGAATTGGACTTCTAACACCGAAGTGATTCTTTTTAGGTTTATTAGATGGTTTTGATTGATTTGTTTTCGTTAAAGAAGAGTGTTTAAGGCTATACTTTTGATCTTTTCTTTTTTCAGAATCTAAATTTTCAGAATTTTGAAGCAATGATGCCCGTAATGCTTGTGTAACATCTGTCAATACAACACTTTGTCTCATGAATATTTTTTTGTCATATGTCACTGACGAGTTTGAATCATCATTACTAGAAGGATCATTCGTATTTTTTACGACAGATTCATTTGGACTATTTTTAATCAAATAGGTGCGATCTTGCATTGTTTCAGATGCTTGAGGCACAGAAACAATTTCATGAGATTCTCCTGAACGTTTTTCAACAAAGTTAAATTTTTGACACACAGCCTTCTGCTTTGGATCTACTTTCTTTCTTTTCAGAATTTCTTCATGCTGTCTGAATCTATTCATTCTTCGGTTTTCACTTCGACGTAATTTTTCTCTTCGTTCTTTTTCAAGTCTTTCTCGTCTTTCTTGTGTAAGTTTCATTTTTTGTTCTCTTAATTTCCTTTTTTCTTCTACTGTTTTTTTGAGAAACAAGCATTTTGAGGATTCGGTGCATGTGTTTTGAACACGTTTTTTTCTACCTTCATGATTAGTTTTCATGCCCTCGTTGTTTGCAGATCTCAAGTTGTATCCAGTCTTTGCAAAAAAATGAGATTTATTCAAATATTTTCCCTGAATATTGAAATCATCACTATTTTTATTCATACAAATAGCCCTCAAATCTTTAGCCAATATCTTGTTATGGAAATTCGACTTTTTAGTACGATTTGTTTTTCTTAATTCTTGCTCTTCATTTGAATGAATATTCGCAAATCCAATTTTAGCACTGTTTTCATTATTAAGAGAATTCAGAGGTTCATTTGAAACAATAAAAGCATTATGTTCAGAAAAGCATCCTGAACCTATATTGCTTGAATTACACTTTGTTGAAGATTGTTTTTGAATTATGATCTCAGGAATAACCGGAATATTTTGTGCAAACTGTGTAACCGAATCTTCACTGTTTTCATTTAGTAAATTATATGGGATTTCTAATTTAGGATCTATAAAAGATAAAGATGGTCGACTCTCGCTATTTATATTAATGTTTTTTCTTTTCAGATCATGAATTTTCAAATTTTCGGAATTAGACGTTTTTATTTCCTTGAATGATTTTCTTACACAAGTTGGTAATTGTAAATGCCTTTTTTTATCTTCAAAGTTTATAGTTTGAATTAATTCTTTATTGCAAGTGGAATCAATTCCATCCACTCCATTTTTAATTATTTCAGTATCACTACTTACATTACTATAATCAGCTATCAATTCTTTTTTGGGAATAAATGAACCAATATCTTTCTCGTGTGATGTATTTAAATAACAGTTACCAGAGTTAAAATTTTCTTCACACGATGAATTCAACCCATTCGATTGTAAGGTTTCAATGCATAACTGATTACACTTGTCTTTTTCATAATTTCTATTGTTTAGACTTAAGGAATCCTCTACAACATTACGATGAGTATCTTCCTTAACATATTCGCTTGAAAAACTTGTAAATGAAGTTTTAATTACGGTAGAAACTGTAACAGTTTCGTTAGAAATCATGTCTTCATTATTATTTTCAATTTCTTGCGTTATATCAATGTTTTGATATTTTTCGTAAGTAAAATTTGTGTTGGAATTCATGCCATTTGAATTATTTACTCTTGATGATTTTGAAGATATTTCAACGGAAGTGGTGACTGAATGAACATTACTAATTTTAATACCGTTTTCAAACGAGGGATGTTTACAATCTTTCTCAACGTTTTGTCGAGGTATTTTTGGACTCTTATTTGTACATAAATTAGAATGATCTTTTATTACATTTGTATCCAAAATCATATCTTGGCATGAAATATTTTTTTCAATATTTATGTTTAAAGAATTACTGTTTTGAATATCATCAGAAATTCTTACCATTACAGATGTAGGAGTAACTTGAGGAGCGTATTCATCAGTGAAATCCAAAGAGTTTTCTTTGCTATTTCTGTTCGAATGTAAATGAACTCTAGATTCTTCCCACAGATTCTGATGTTTCTTCGAATTCAATTTAGTTTCTTCCGAGGTGAAATGCTTTTCCAGATCCGTCAGAGATCTACAAGCCAAGATTGACAAAGCTTTTTCCTTAATTTTCTTAAAAAAATCCATATTATTGTCAAGATTAGAAAGAATTATTTTATCCGCTTTACGCGATAAATTAAGCAGTTCTTCGTGTATCATTGTACGGTATCGTTTTTATTAAAAGTTAAGCCGCAGACGTTTTTTTTTTTTCGAATACCAATGAATAATTAGCTATTCAGTATTCCTGCTAAAATGTATTTATATTTGTAACTGAATCGTTGCCATTTAGTTGAAACAATTATTAAAATAAGATTCGTAAATATTTATTTCGTGCAGAATTAAAAATCAAGAATATGATGAGAAAAAGAGAATTTAAATAAAATAGTATATGATCGATACAAAAATCTTATTCTTTTTCTAGCAAGTAATAAGAATAATATTTTATTCTTATTTATATTTTAGAATAATTTTTATTTAAAAATGTCGAACATATTTATTCATCCTATTAAAAAAAGCATTTTAACAAATAAGAAAAAATCGTCTGAAGAAAACAAAAAATAGTATTAAAATAAATTGTAATTTATTTTATCGCTAACGCTATCATCGCCATGAAAAAAAAAAAAAAAAAACTAATAAAAAGAATAAAACTCCTACTCTTGAGGCAAAATTAAATTAATACGTATTTTGTGATCATGGAATGTTAAAGTGGAACGTAGAATTTTTAATGAATCGGAAATATTATAAAATTCTTCATTTAGAATTATGTATATATATATTTTTACATTTGAGCATTAATAGCCTATTTGCGCACTACAACGAGGCTTATAAAATGAAGTTAAGTTTATTTCCCGGCTTAATTAAAAAAAAAACAAAAAACATATAAATCATTATTACATTTGACATTTTTAAAATTATAATTAAAATCAGCAAATTTATACATTTTCTTAATTGCACATTCTATAAGTTTCCAAATCTTAATTCAAATCCTTTGCAACGTTTTAAATGAAAACGACAATTTTTTTTTAAAAAAATTAATCTTATTTAATTGTTTTTAAAAAAGCTTTAATTTATTTTATTTTATTTAATTTTCACATTTAATGCATCAAACATATTTAATCATTAATTTCATTAATGCATTTAGTAAATAAAAATACTTTAAAAACATTTTTCTGAAAAAATTATTTATTAAGACTTTAGAATTTTTTAAATAATTTTTTTTAAAAAAAATTATTTATTAAGACTTTAGAATTTTTTTAAATAACTTTTTATAAAAAAAATATTTGAAAAAATTATTTACTAAAAATTCCATTTCGTGGGCTCAAATCTTGCCAAGTAGACATTATTGGCGACAACACATAGTATACACATATACAATTTGGCGTCGGTTGTATCATTTTTGGTGATTTTATCGCCTGCGCCGGCGAAATGGAAAAGTTCCAACCTGATTTTATTTTTATTTTAAAAATAATTACACAGTTTTTAAATAAATTAAGGGGGAAAATTGAAATTTGTATCAAAAGTTAACTTTAGTGAATACATATAATTGAAAAATTATGTGTAGGTTATGTCAACATATAAAGTGTCAAACATATATTACTTTAAGGAGAAAAATAAGTAAAATTGTGAAATTTTTATTCCTATTTCTGATAAGAATCCCGGCTTTTCAGTTTGAGACATAAGGAGAAAAATAAGTAAAATTGTGAAATTTTTATTCCTATTTCTGATAAGAATCCCGGCTTTTCAGTTTGAGACACAATAAGCTCTTATAATATATTTTATACTGTACGAGACTTTATATTTAATACATGTACAAATATATATTTCATACATTCATGTATTTAGTATTTTTATCCAGTATATATTTAAACTTTAAGACTGGATTTATATTTTTCAATTTTGTTCGTTTTCAGTAACTTGCATGTAAAGGAATTAATCTATTAGAAAGAATGTTAAGGGAAATTGATATTTGCACGATTTATTTTAAGTAAAACGGAAGAGAGGAAAACGATATATCTTTTCCCAATATTATTTAAAAAATAACATGATCAGAATAAATGGTTATGAAAAGAAGTATTGTTGAAAAAGAAAGAATTTACCTCCTACAGTTTTTTTGATTCACATTTTTAAGAAATGTATTTTTAAAGTACCTTTTTTTGTATACTTTGCTTTGGCAATACTATTTAGAATGATAGTTTTAAATTTTCTTTTACAATTTACTCTATTATTTCAAATATATTGAAACTATCAAATAATTAATTACAATGAGGAAGTAAAAATAGAATGCTAAAATGTTTATTCAGAGCTAAGCCCACGCATTGAAGCAGAATTTATTAATTTTTTTTTATCAAAGTACAATTCAAATTTTAAAAGAAATTATAGAGAATAATTTGATGAATTATTCATTAAAAAACTCAATTCGCGAAGAACATGATTTTTTTTTAAAAAAAAATCTCATGTTTATTCAAACAGTAAACGTATGAGATTTTCACATTTTTAAATAAGATTTTATTCTTTCAATTCAAGGTATTTAACAAATGAATGTACTTAAAAATTGTCTTGAAATTTAAATATTTTTTATTCACCAAGGCCATGACATTTTTTGATACTTCGAATTTCGTCATAATATAATATTTGCAAAGCTGAAAAAAATTATGTTAATATGAATTTTGAATAAAATGAATGTTTTTATTCAGGAAACTAAAATTATCTCTTATTTGTAATATTAATTTTTAATAGAATGGTTCTGTAGTAAAAGCAGCTTAAATATTCATAGCATAAACGATTATACAATATTAATTAAAATAGTAACGGTATTATTAGTTTCACAGACATTATGAATTTCCAAAATTATCTGAGATTGTACTATAGAACGTTATTTGTACTACCAAAAACAGTTTTAATATTTTTGAGCAGCATTGCATTTTAAAAAAGAATGAAATAAATTTTTAAAAGTTGACACGTCTGACGATTTCCGTCTGAATTAATTAACCTTAAAGAAAAGCTAATGAAACATCATGAATAAATTAATTGCTAATTATAAAGAGCGGCGAAACATTGAAAGAAAAGTTCTTCATATCGATGTGTATAACATAGCAATAAGAAACAAAATAGAGGGAAAGCATGACAATTTTTGAAGAATTCAACTAAATTGTAAAACTAGAAAGAGTTCTCAAAAACCAAAATTAGCTTGAATAATCTTGTATAATTAAATTGCATGTATAAAGTAAGTAATTAAATAACTAATAAATAATTTTTCTATTTCTATTCAAAGTACAATTACATATGATATTTAATTATCTGGTTTGTTTCAATATGGTTTTTTTTTTTACTATAGACTTAAATGTTTAATTCATATGTAAGAATATTCTCTCGAAAAAAACTTAGGGTTTTAATTGATCATTTAATTTATTGTTTACGGATTTTTCTTACAGCCGTGATATCCAGAATCAGTTGGATGAAGTAAACAAATGGGTACACGAAGCAGAAACGAAACTGAAGAGTGAAGTAGTCAATTCCAGGAGCAAGATTCAATCAGAGCTCAACGAAGTGACCTTGATTCTCGACGATACTGCCAGATACAGTGATGATCTCCACCGAGCGATTAAGAAGCAAGCCAAACAAATTTCGGTAGGTATTTCTTCCAGGTGTAACACAACACGATCCTATTTGATACCATCACGCCTCTCTGTTTGACTACTGAGTGGCTGTGTCATTGATTTTCTTATAATTGAATGAATCCCAGGTTTAAATTCCCGAATATAGGCATAATATTTGCATTGTAAGCGAGATTTCTGAAACCACAAAAGTTTTCCAAAACTTCGAGATGCACTCAAACAGATCAAATAAAAAAATGTGCGATGTGCAACGCTTTAGATAAAATATCCTCTCAAAGATAGGAATCAAATAATCTGAATTTAGATATCACAAGCAAAGAAGGCAATGCAAAAGAAGCATAGTTACTTTATTTAACTTAACAAATGTAAGAGCTAGCTTTCTAACAACAAATGTATAAATAACTTTTGTTGTAGTTTCTTGAAAGTACTAGCTTACAAGCATACAATATCTTCACTTACTATTCGAAATCTATGGCTTTTAATGCACATGCCTTATTCTTTGAAAAAGTTATATAATTGAAGTGCATTAAATTTTTAATTATTATTAAAATATACTTTTTGATAAGATTAAGATTAATCCTTTTTCGGTTTAAAAAGTTGTCAGGGAATTTAAAACTAATTGCAGTATATAATGTTTCAATAGACATGGTTCTAATTGTAATTCAAATGAGGTTCCTACTGAAAATCATGGATATGTCTTTTCTTCAAGGATAATAATGGGCCCTTTCAAGAGCTTACTAAACCAGTAATATTACTTATAAGCGAAGTCTATAATTCATTAATGAATTAAGGAAAAATTTTAATATATGTTAACGTATTGTGTTTAATAAATATATGTGTCAAATAAATCATCATTGCCGCTTTGAATCAATTAAAAAGATTTTTTTTTATAAACTAAACCTTATTTGAATTGAAATTATAGTAGAAACGCTCTTAGACTTGCGATAAAAAATATCTTTTCTTTTATGTTTTTCAATTCAGTTATATTAAAAATCAAGCGCTACATACATATTTCATAGAATAGCTCAAGGTTATAACATATAATAATTTCACTTGAAAAAATCTGTATATTTCAAAACAATTCATGCTGGCCCATTTAATATAAATCTTGGATGTTTGGATAAAACAGTTCATCTTCTTCCCTTTGAATGTACATTTTACAGTTACAATTGATGTTATTTGGGTATCTTGATAAAATTAGATTCATACTGAAAAACGTCAGTTAAAAATACATTTCAAATATATTATGTTTTAATTCATTTTTTATGAAAAGAATTTCAGATAAATAATTTCTAAGGATTAATAGAAATTGAGCAAAAAAGGAGTCAACAATCAACTAATAAAATTATATTAACATTTGTTGTTAATTCTTCATTTTTATTAATGCTCTAATCTTTCAACCTAAATGCCCCGTGTTTCACAAATAAACTCTATATTTTTTTTTCCAACATGTATCAGATTAGATTTTTAGATAGTTTGGTTTTTCTTTCTTTCGGAATGTTGACTGAATGACAAGGTTCTTTCTGATAAGCGAATCAGTTCAAGGACAACTTTGCTTCCGTGTAGATTTTGATGCGATTTTTTAATATTCTTGTTAGGTATTATTTCGACTTAAATCAATGGACTTGACATTCAGATCAAATAAATTACAAGAGGTTACATTTTTACACACAATGTTAAAACACGGAAAGGGAAAGTATTTTGACGAGAACTCCAGTAATTGAAGTGGTACATTAACCTAAGGATAACTCGCGGTTTTGTTTAGACATCAAAAAAGGTTTTATTTTTCCATGTAGGAAATATAATAATTGCTAAAGCTCTTAGAAAAATAGAAATGAATCACTGATAAAATCATTTGCATAATTTTTAGCATTGTCAATATTAAAATCTTAGTAATTCAAATTTTAACTGCATTAAAGTGCATTATCTAAATTAAACGCAACATAAAAGAAGTATGAGATTTTATCGCGAACTTGTATTCTTTTCATTACTGTCGAATGATTAAAAACCTAATATTATTATCATTCAACGAATGTTTGCATTATTATAAGCCCCGCTATTAACTTACAAATTACTTTGTTACTGAGTTTAATATATAATATGGTGATTTTTTTTAAAAATCTGTTTTATATTTTATTCTTTTGACAACTCGTTGTACATGCTTTCGCTGCTTTTGGCTCCGAAAGGGTCTGAGAATTTTTAGAAAAAAAAAAAAGAAATTTTTCTACCTCTAATTAAACGTGTTCTAAAAATATATGTCTCAAGAAACGGCAATTAAAGTTGTTCACATTTCTTCGAAAAAGTTTGGTTGAAATTTAAGATTAATTAATTGACTTCAAGTGACGGAAATGAATTCTATTAAAAGAAGTTCAGGTGATAACAATCTTAGAATAGACTACAAATAGATTTAATTCCAGAGCAGTTTGTTTCTACTTCTGAAGATCTTGGCTGAAGTCATTAGTTTCGAGAACTGAAACATCTTTGTCTTTATTACCTCATCATTCTTAAACAGTGTAAAACAAACTTGGAGGAATTTTACGATAGTAAGACACATATCATACGTGCATTACCTACACAAAAGATTATTGTTTTGTACGATTAAAATAAAATGTGCTTAAGTTTTTAATATCTAAAATTTTCTAAATCAGAATTAAAATTCAGAATGAAAAAATAAATTTAATTATGAAATCCATTTTTTTTTCTTAGAATAGAAAAGTGTCTTCCATATTAATGGAAGACACTTTTTAACTGGCCTTGATTGTACAGGTTTAACTTGATTCTACAGGTTACAGGTTAAATTGAGGAGGATACTCAGTGGATAAGTATCTCGAAAAATAGCTTATTGCCTCTTCAGTCTTTTGCGCTATATATATATTTAATTGAGCAATAATATGGTATTTGAACGTTGTTATTATTTAATGTAAGGAGATTATTTTGTGATTTTTATTTCGTATTGCAATTTAATGTATGTATTTAATATTATTCAGATTAACCGGGCATTTCGTTACTCAATAAAGGATCTAAACTCGAAGGTGTTTGATTATGTAATTTTCAGTTAAGATTAAATGCATGTCATTTGGCAGACTTTGGTGACACTAGAGGAAAATTCAAATGTTTTTAAAAATATTTTTCAAGAAAGCATGTATAACTATTTTTTAAAATCACAAAGGTATTTCAAAGAAACATTTTTAAAATTAAAGTATGCAAAACTGAAGCATATTTCTCAAAAAATTTCACTCGTCATTGAAACTCGCTTATCTTTCAGGCACTGAATAATCAATATGGAGATATCAACCGCCAGCTGATGGACATTACTGATATTCTTGAGAAATCTCGAACCCGTTGCCAGTCTCTGCAATCCGATTTGTCTTCTGTACAAACTGTCCTGGAAACCGTAAGTATATTACAACATAGGCAAAGATTTCCGATTTCGAATTGGCAGACCTTAATTGATAAGTACTTAGATTTTTTTCCAGTGGTACCAAAATAGTATCCACTTTAGAAATTTTTATAACTTTGCATTCTTATAGAAAATGGACTCTTACGTAAGGAAAATTTGAAAGCTAATTTAATGCTAAATTGTAACATAAAATATGGAATTAAAATACTTTTAATGTTTAAAAAATTATGTTTTTTTTTAAAAAAAAATAGTTACATCATATAAGCAATATTATAGTAATACATTCATTATCTAGTAGGGCTCGTTTATTCTTGATTCCAAAACCACAGCGACATTTCATTGAGCTGACAAATACCTGAAGTTCTTGTTTTGCTATTACACTTTGCCAATATGAAATTATAACCTTTATTGTCTTTTATTTAATGGACAGTGTATTACACAATATTTTTGAAGCTTCTGTGCAGAATTTCTACGGGGTTAAAATCAGAGATCCTGGTCAACCAAAGAATTGAATTCTTTTAGTATTAAATCACTATTTACATATATTCGCTGCATGACAAGGAGCTCAATCTTATTGAAAAATATATAGAGCATTATTGGGCAGTTTTGTTTTTAGATTGTATCCTTATACTTTCTTATTCAGCGTGCTTTCAATCACCTGTTGCCAGCCTATACAATATCCTAACATTCATGAATACATCATTACACTGTTGGAATTTTGGTTGTGGAATTTTGTTCAATGTAACATTGATGTAATTCTTCTCCTGTTCAGTGTCGCATATATTTTTGATCAAAATAAATGTATTTTACTTGTATCATGCCTAATAATATATTTCCATCGTTCATAGTATTGGTATAATGTGAAAGTCTGAAGAGGGCAATGCCAGTTCAAGTAACGTCTTTGTCACTCAAATGAAATTCAAATTAGGAGGTCCTTCCACAATAGCCTTCGAGTTGTCTCTAAGAGCGACATTAATAAACAGTCAATCAATCAATCAGTTATAATCTGTCATTTGTCCAATCAATATGTTCTTTCACACCCGGATTGCTTTTTTTATTTTGCTGTAGATTAAGAAATGACTATTGCTTTGTGTGTGAATCTTTGCTCTAAGTCCAAAATGTGATAAACATCTACTTGTTCTTGAACTAAAGTATACATCAGCTGCCCTCAAATAATTTTTGATAGCTTCAGATGACATTCTCCTCTTTAAAAAATGCTTTATTTATATCCTTCCATCATCAACAGCCTAATTCATTGGTTTTCAGAAAAAACGCTGAGATTGGCTAATTAAGCCATGCTTTTCGATTACTAACAACTCATTCAAACTCATTTCATGTAACTTTTTAGATATTTAAAGGTATTTGAATTCCGTTTTTTTAATTTCATAATAGCAAGAGCATAAAATTCACGTTCACGTTATACATAAACATCTATTTAAATTGAAACAGTTTATTATCTATAAGCATGGGAATTTGAAAACAAAAATTTAAAAAGTTTTCACAATTTTAGCCACCTTTTTATTCCGTAATATTCTTTTTATGTCATAAGACACTTTTCTTTTTTCAAAATATATTATTATTCTTGGTAAATTTTAGCTTGCAATTTTCACATTATTTTATAAAATTTCATTTTGAAGAGAAAATTTGGCTCAAATATTGCACCTTTAATTTAAAAAAAAAATTATATTGTACTTGAAGAGGAAAAAGCATACTTTTTCAGATTTGTTTTAATGCGAAAACGGTTCAAAAATTGTTCGTGTTAGGAGCTGGAAATGGGTAATTCACTGTAATATTGTTTATTTATCGTCTTATCTGATTCACCAGATGCAAACTATTGTATTAATTATTGCTAGGTTTCCAGAGTATAATTTTGAATCTATTTTCATCAACAGTGACAATTCGACTCAAAATGACAAATACAACTCCACTCGACAGAAATCATAATTATGATTTGGCAGCAGATGGCTTCTAATCAAAAGTAACTAATGAATAGAGCCATGTTTGTTTCGGTGCTGTTTAACAAATGACCACACACAATGCTAACACTAACTTGCACATAAACGCCATCTGTTATCAAAACCAGGTTCTTTTTGAATTACCCTCGTGGCTTCTGAAGATGATATTTGCATTTAATCACCATTATAGGACTTTCTCAAACAATTAAAATACTTTCTAGCTGCAGAAAAATGGCATTTTATCACTACTAAAGGTAGTGATAATTAAATTCATGTTGGATTGATACATTTTAATTAGCAATAACAAAAAATATTTTTTATATGGTGGCAACAAATTTCACATATCTAAAGAGTTATGCTTTTATATTTTCAGAAAACGCACAGAATCTAAAACGGTGAACTGACCACATCACTGCCTATGTGAGCGTCTACTTATTTTTGGAAGTAAGTATTTCTTGTCTATTTTATATTACATGCTTTATTGTAAAACTAAATTTTACAAAGTTGGTCAGAACCCCATTATCGTAGACTGCTTATTTTCCTTGAGATTTTTACCGCAATTACTTAAAATTTTATAAGTAATATTTTATTTGTAAATAAAAATATTTTATAAGGAATTTTATTAAATAAAATCATATATTAATAAATAAAATCACATATTACGTTAAGAGTTCTGTGAAAACTGATCTACTAATTTCAAAAACTTCTATTTTTGGAGAGCATAGGAAAAGAGAATTATATTTAACTTAAATATATTCAATTTAATACTTTATCGTTTGCTTTAATTCCAATGTTCAAATTTTTTTAGATAACTTAAATGGAATTTGACAAATCGTATTGTTATAACTGAAAAGACAATCGCTTAGTCTTGTAGTCGCCTAAACGTATTCTCATGAAAAAAAAAAAAAGACCTATTTCGAACATCATTAACAGGAATATAAAAATAATGAGACTCGCAATTAAAACTTGAAACGTTTTATTGCATTACAAGTCCCCGGTTGCGTGGTGGGGATGTTAAGAGAGGGGGTTGCCAACTCAGGTGTCGTCCTCGTCACTTGACCGTGGTTCAAAATTAGGAGGTCCGTCGCCAATAGCCTTCGTGTTGCTTCCAGTCATTCAACGCTCACATAACTAAAATTATACTATTTGGCTTTTAAAATTTATGAGCCTCAATCCATTAAACATTAAATTGAATTAAAGATTGCACAAAAGTAACAGTAAATTTTCAATAAAAAATAAACCTGGCCTTAAAAATTTAACCAACTATTAATTGAATGAAATACATTTATAAAAATAACGATTCATTGTATCACAATAAATTTAGCGTTATATTATCGTTAGCTGTCTCATAAATTACATAAGTGATAAATTACATAAATTACATAATTGAATTTTACGAAAACGAATAAAAATTATGCACTTCAATGCATTTTTAACGCTATTAGCATATATTTCCGAATTCTAAATGAAGGGGAAAAATTACAAATCGTGATTCCACATCTTTTGACATATTAAGAATTAATTTATGCGTATTGAATCTTATTTTTTTCTGATTTGAAACTTATGTTTGAAAGAATTTCCTTCTGATATAAATCTTATATCATGCAATTTGACATTATTTTAGTTTTTTTTTTTTTTAATTTTATTTCTTTGTGTGTTTAAAATAACTTTATTTTTCAAAGAAAATAACAAATCGATACTATATCAGATAACAATCTTATCTATTTGTTACGATAAAACGCATGGTAAAATTCGAAAAAAAAAAAAATAAATAAATAAATAAAACGTGGTTTCTCTCTAAGGGCGAGTTCGATAAAATAATGTAGCCTGAATGAAATTTCACAGCAAATACGTCTTGGAAAGTGCTTTTTGAAATGCTGACCTATTTATTTATGTATTTTATTTACTCAAATTTATGTGATCTCTTTTTGGAATACTTTGATATATTTAGTTGCTTTTTTCTTCTGTAGGTGGACGTAAATATAGCCGCCTTTGATGTTCTGCTATCAGGCCACATCCGGAAAAATTAAGCGAACTGAAGCTAGAATGCATTATATGTGATCTAAAAAGCTACAAAACTGCCACTTAACATCTCAAATCTAGTGCACATGTGGTGTTTATATTTTCTTTTTATTCGTGGCAAAGTTTTACTAATCCCCAGTTGTTGAAAATTTCAATAAATGTTTTTTGTTTGTGGTCGCCTGAACTTATTCTCTAGAAAAAGAAATTAAGATTATTTTGAGGGCTCAAACATTTTCAAATGGGATATATTTCCATTTTATAATACCACCTATTTCATTCGATAATACCAATGCAATTATTGTCACACTGCTAATGCTCCGTTTAAAAACAACAGATGAATCCAAATATGGTTGGGGGGAAAGGTAGACGGGATACGAAATCATACCATAAAAAAGACGCCTCCACATTCGTACGTTATACAAATAGGTATCCCCTCCCCCTCAAATATTTTTACACGCAAAACCTTATAATTCCTTCAAAGTACTCTTTATTATACTTAATGCATTTGTGCAATCGGTGATTCCATTATTGGAAACATTTTTTGTGCGCATTAGTACAGATAGCTGACATCTATGCCCTCAGGTTTTTCCTCCCTCTCTTGACCTTTTTTATCCAGTCAAATAGGCGTCCTTTCATGCTCATCTTCGTGCGTGGAAATGGGAAGAAACCGCTCAAATTAGATTAGATGAGTTAGGTGCATAAGAGAAGGGAATTATACTATTTTTGGCCAAAAACCGGAGCTTAAAATAGCTCTTTTTGTTGATCAGTTAGAACCCAAGGCATAAATTTGGCAGCTTTCCTTCTCATTCCCAATCTTTTATTAAAATTCGTTGAGAAGATCAAAATAATCGTTAATTTCGACAAATGTTCAAAGGTCATTGTCGGTCTTCTAGGACAAGTTCACGAATTTTCTCCTATTAGGGGAATTGATGGACGTCGAGAATCTGGTTTATCATCAACCAACAAGTTGTTAGTTAGAAAAGAGAAAACCCATGAGTTTTTACCAAAGCGCCTTCATAAGTTGTTTTCAACATCATACAAGCTTCTGCGACTTTTTTCCCGAGCAGAAAGCAAACTTTCATAGTCGCGCATTGTTTACTTTAATCTACCATAAAAAAAAAGCGAGGAAAGAGCAAAACAGTTAGGGCGAAAAAATTCACTTCGGGAAAAGAAATCCTTCTCGATCGACACTGCAGACAGTATTGGAGTTGCACGACCTGCTCTTTGCGGGAGTAATGCGTACTACTCAAGCTCGGCTCAGGACAGCGTTATTCTGGTAACTTTTTGGTATCACCTCGTATACAAAAGATCGCTAAGTGATTACATCATTCAACATTTCCAAACCAAACGCATTACAATGTATGACATTAGTATAAGCAATATTGAATTAAATGTTACATACTTTTTTAATAATTCAATGTCAAAACTATTATATTTAATAAGATAATTTATTATGAAGTTCTCACACTGTTAATTATACTAACGGTGTTAGTTGGTTACAATGATATTGCTGAAATTCAGATTACAATTAATTAGTACTATTTTACCAAATAACACTACATTACAATTTTTTCTCTGATTCAGCACTAAAGACAACGTGATGATAGTAAAATAAAATTAAAAGGTTTATTTTTTGGTTTAAGTCAATTATTTATTGTTTCAATCATAATTTACATCTTGAAAATAATTACTAATGGAATGAAAAAATGTAATTTGTAAAAACTGTGTTCATCATTAACAGAATGATGAAATTACGCTAGCCAAAAATTTTCTAACATCCCATAGATGTAATTCCCTCCTATATTAGATTGTAATTAAATATAACACAAATATAATTTTAATGCTACAATTTGGCACGAGTATATGGAACGAAATACACTTTTTTTGTTGGTTCAGAATTACTTTCCTTTAAGTGATTCGTTTGAATTGTTTGATTTTTGAAATGAAAATATTCGGTTGCGCACATACAGAATAATAAATGCATTCAATTTTATAAAATACTAGAAAGCATTTTCTTTCCGCTTTCATCAAAAACACATTATATATAATAACGCTTAAACGCTATTACAACTCAACAATATGCCTTGTGGTATATAATGCAGAATTTATTCATACATGCCGGAATTAAGCTAATTAACTCTTCAGTTCTCTACCAGAAGGCAGCACGCTCGCTCTTGACCGTACCAGAAGCGCTAATCTCAAAAAAAGGAGCATTAACTCTTATGCAGGAGAGACACAATACCAAAGCTCTCACGGAGAGCCGAGTCCGAAACTAATGATCGCGATTAGTAACACAAGTGGTATTGACACAGACTCTTCAAATTCCGAGTAAAATTGCACTCACTTGTACACAGTTTATTAACATGACCAATAATCCACAATAAATAGATAATTCGAATCCTGTAGTAGTTTGAATAAGCTAACTAATCATCCCTTATTCGTACAGATATTCAGATGCATTAGATTATAAATGTGAGGCTAATTATTATGTAACATAAAATGGGGGACTATATCATCCGCGACGTATCATGCGAATTATGTTTCAGTTAATATCAAATCAATCTTTATATTACTTAATCGAAACGTTGCAAATAAATAAAAAATATTTAAGGGGACAAGGCGCATAAATTATAAATAACAAACTAAACTTTACAAAATAACAGGATAAAAAATAGAAATACATTTATCATCTCATATCAACTTATCAAGATCACAGTTCATAATATCCCTTTTAATTTTTATTTGAAACTCTAAATTTATAATTAGAATATATCAATTATCTAGATTAAATGTACAAAATGCACATTATAAATGAATTTATGAATTTATAAGAATGATAGCACACTGAGTTAAATTTAAAAAATTACGAAATTAAAATTTTGTTTCTCTTTCTTTTTTTTTTATCACTTTTCTACCTTAACCCAGCACATTTTTTTTGCAAAACAAGGGTAAACGAATTAATTTTTTCTTTCTTACAGTACACCATTTTACATTCGAAAAACCGGAATAGTTCAATTTACTTTTGTTATTCAGAAATTTTTACTTTTGAAGAGTCAGTGTATACATATTTGCTTTTTTCTTTCACATAGCATATTTTTATTTTTGAAGAGCCAATGCAGGTGAAATTATTTTTTTCCATCACACTCAGAGCACATTCTTGAAGAAACACAACTTTTAATGTTTCCATTTCTCATTCAATTGGTTAGTGTATTTGAAAATGTATTTGCGAGCACAAGTTACATCTTCTCGGCTTTTCATATGTTTTCTGTTTCGATGTTGTGTTGTTTTTTGATAGACTATTGTTTAATTAAGAAGAAATGAAATTTCAGTCGTTTAGTTTTAATTTAATGATGTTTATTAGATCATAATAGTTATTTAATGATGTTGAAATAATTCTCAAATATAGATATTATTCATGCCATAACAGCGCGCGGAGTTGCGCGTCTTACATGGAAGAAGTTGTTAGAAGAAATAGACAAGAGCAAAAAATAAATTTTATTTTACACATTTTGTTCTATCGTAACACACACGTGTATATATATATATATATATATATATATATAAAGTAAAAGGAATTTCCACAGCAACATTTGAATTGTTGTAAAATGACTTTTTTGAGGATTTAAAAGGGCACAGTTTCTTCATATACGAACTAGATTTACGTATTTTGTACTATCCTCATCATTTCCACCGTTAGATAAAGAAGATAACGTCCATATATAAGAGAAAATCATTCGTACAATTATCCGTTTCATGCGATAAAGAATCTTAAAGCATTTCGACCTACATGCTGTAGGAAACTATATTGAACGACACGAAGGTAATTGATTCACATACAAATTCATCTTTCTTCATCTAAACGGCAATTACACTTCTATCGTACTAGGAATAAAAACCTTACAATTAGTCCAACAAACTTACAGAAAAGATTCACAGACCGAAACCCGCATGTGGCATTTCGTTAAATTTTCTGCCGATCAGTTCTCTGAATTTTACTGGCGAATTAGTAACCGCTAATCTTTCATTCGTTACTTTACTTCCGGTTAACTTTGTTTCCCCCATGTAAAAAGTCAAGTTATATTGATCATTTTTCCAACTACAAGAAAGTTTCTAATAATATTAATGGTAGGTTTCATGGTTATATACTTTCTAAAAAGGTTTATAGTTTAACATCAGCTTTTGATGATAAGTTTTAATATTTCTCATAACAAGATTTATTTAGTAACTCTTTTCAAATTATCTCTCCCAAAATACTTGAATTTATTAATATGTGAAACGATGCACACCTGTGAACAAAATTTCATAAAGACACTATATTTAACATTTTCAATCTCTTCGATTATTGAAAAAATTATAAATCTCGGATAAATATTGCAATCTGAGATTTTATTGGATCGCTCATAAATTATTACACATTTAAAAGATGTAGAAGCAAATGTTTAAATAAAAACCGAAATACAAACTTTATTTATAAAGGCATAACTAAAAACTAGTTAACAGAGAGATAGCAACTAAATAAAAAAAAGTATATAGAAATAAATTCAAACTTCACTAGTATTCCATGAAAGTTGTCAAGAAATACTATCATTAGATAAAAACACGAAATAAAAACGTGCGAGTACAAATAATTGCCATAAATATCAATATATACAGAAATAATCCATAATACATATTTATCATTAAGATTTAAAAGAAAATGTTCTGTTGGAATGAAAAACTTGTATATCGTTTTTAAAATGACACTTTTCAAGTTTTCTTTCAAACAAACAAACAAAAAAAAAAAAAAAAAATAAAAAATAAAGAAAGAAAGAAAGAAAAACCAGTCACTTGCTCACTAACTAAAAAAAGTCTTAATATTTAAATCCTTTGTAGCAAAATTATCATTATAATCATCTGGTTAGAGAAAATATCATCTTAATTATTTTTGAGAGAAAGCAGTAATATATTTATATAATTAAAGTTTAATTTTCACACTGTTAAAATTTTACTAAAATACATGCATTGCAATGAAATTCCCTCATGTAAAAAAAAAGTATTTACTCACACTACCTCCAGAGTTAAGCACTTTATTGATATATTTATTCACTCTGCATTACCCATTACACTTTTGCATGTGAATATATAATTATCTACATATTTAGAAAAGTCGAGTAAGTAAGAACTGACACAATAAAATTTGATTCGACAAAATTAAAAAAAAATACATAAAAGTTAATCGAAATAAAATTAATCAGGAATTTGTTTGAATAAAATATTAAATATTTTTGATTAAAATATTGTATTGTGTAAGGGAGAAATAATTCCATAGGCTTAAAAATACCAAAAAACGAAATAAATTCTTTCAAATAATAAATATTAAAAAAAAAAAGTATTTAATTGCATTATTGAAAATATGCCCAAAAAATACTGTCAGTCTTATAAAAAAAATCTTAAGAATTAAATAAGAGCTGCAAAAAAAAAAAAAAATTGCATTAAAATTAAAAGCTGCGGATCAAAAAATAACCTTACCTCCAAGAACACCCAAACTCCTGTAGCCACTAAAGAATCGATAGCGGTCTCCAAACCTTCAACGGAACCTTAACTTCACCTCCGAATCCTGTAACTCGATACTCTGTATACTGCTTACTTTTCCTTCAAACCAGAGTATACATGCATTGAACTTCAAAAGGTAATTACGTAAGACGTTGGGGAAGACTTCTTCAGGAAATATCAGTGAGGAAATACCGATCACATCGCACTTTTTCTTCTCTTATACTTTTTCTTGTTTCCCCCTTGTTTGTAGTCTGGAGGGAGCGATAGAATAAACGTCCTTGAAGAGTCATCTCAGATTTCGAGATTCGGGAATTAGAAAACTTATTTTTTTGATACGTATCTTCTTCCGCGTAGACAGCGGACTCAGAGCTTCTTGTCCACTCTTCGCTTCTGATTACAAAACCCACTTCGTGCCAAAACAGTTCTGCTCACTTATTTAATAATATTATCGAATCGCTTGGAAGTTTTCAGCTTGAGAATGTTTAACATTGTTACTCTGAAAATATTTACTGATTTTGTTTTTTTACGTAAATGTGTTGAGTGCGTTTTAAAAAAATCGTAACTTTCAGAGTAAAAAATTCACGTGATTGGTTTTGTAATGTAAGAAAAACAGTTAAAAGGAAATATGCTTTAGTAAACGTTAAGAACAAATAAACAGAGTGAAATGAAATAACATTTCTTAAATAAAGAGTTTTCAACCCTTTAATTTTGTGGATCCTAGAGTGAGCACCGCGTTACCTACAAAGAAAAAAAAAAAGATTCACCTGTGTACTGCGGAAATGTTATATTTTTATATCTTATGTAGCTTTAGTGGTACTTTTACAAAGGGAAGAACGATGAGGAAAATCTAGGCTCAAAAATGGCACCGAAATTGAAAATGTTAAGAACCAAACCTTCAGATAAATATTTAAAACTCCGTTTAGTGTGACGGTACAAATGAAACAAATTAGAACATATTTTACGCAGGAAAAAAAAATGATTGATTCATTTTTTTACATATAGAAAAGGAGCTACATATAGAAATTAATGCTTGTTATATGTAGCTCCTTTAATGTGTTTTCTCTTATACATCACCATATCTCCCCCCCTTCCCTTCCCTTTTTTTTGCATTTAAGTGCCGATCTGTTGACGTTGATTTGAATAGCATATTATGGGGATCATCTTCTTGAATACTCTGTGCAACTCTACAGCCGGAGTTACATAAGTTTCTGACCTTTTAACAGTTCCAGAATCTTACCTTGTTACGGCATGGCTTTGAAGAAATGAAATAAATTCACTGATGAGAGGCAGATAGAAGTTTCTTCTGATTTTTCCTCGCTCCTGTCACTTATTGTGTACATTGGCTGTACATATAATATAACTAAATGCTTTATAACCTAAAGCAGTATCTTTTCTTGCAATTAATATCTTTAACTCTCCTTCAAATCGGAACACAATCTATGAAGTCGGAACTAACTTTGAGACACTTTTTGACGTGAAAAAAAGTTATCTGAGTTTGGATCTTTTAAGAAAAGTACCCTTAACATATTTTATATCAATTCTTATGCCGGGGAATCTAAATCAAAATCGTACAAATTTTGAAAATTTTTAATGTGTATAAAGTATTCGGTAGAGCAATGTGAATTTCATACAAAATTGTAGATACAAGACTTTTGAACAAGTTAAAATATTCTGTTCTCTATCATAAATCAGAAATAGCTTATGAAATATTGTTAAATGTTGCTTAACATCTAACAACTATACTAAGGAAGAATGGACATTAATTCCCTACACTTATAATGGCATATCCAATTCAAAATATTAGAATAATCAAAGAAGGCAAATGTAATGTCTTACAAAATGCATGATACCTGTACAAAGCTGTAATAGTGTAGGGACGGAAGATAGGGAAGGAAGGGTCGACATCTCTAAAACAACTAGTTTATTTATCAATCAATCTACAGAACAATTCAGCTAGAAGTCTATCCTATCTCCCCCCTCTCCCTTTTCCTTCTCTCTCTTGTAAGCTTACACTATATATACATATATCAGTCTTAATTTATGTGTTTCCGTTCTCTTCTTCGGAGGAAGCTCTCTAATACAAATAATTGTTGAGGAGTAAAAACTTCCCAAGAGGACTGCTAGTGACAAGGTCGCGGATAGACCCGTCACAAAGTGACCACAAGGACGAACGGAAAATTTTTAATTTTCACAATAAGCTGATTTATTATACATAGTTCACCAGTGTAAAAAGAATTAATGGAGATTTTACAAGAAATTGTTGAAATTATTCAAGATAAAAATTTAAATATTCTTTTAGGCGGTACGTAAGATCAGAATATTTGTAAAATTTTGTGAAGCTTCAGCAATGATGACAAAATGTGCAAAAATGGCGTCTTTGTAGAGCTTGCGCGCGCATGAAAGCTTGCATGAAAGTCAGTTTTGGCTAATTAAGAGTTAAAATTCGGCCGCAAGAATAATTGTAATTCTGCGCAGTGAAGAACTTCATGATGATTGCTGAAGAAGTGAAAAGAAGTTGTCAAAAGATGATTGCTGAAACAGTGAATTGCTCTAAAGAAAAAGTGTGTAAAATGTTCAAAGATTATTCTAAAAGTCAAAATTTATAAAATAATCGAGCATATATGTAGTGATCTTTAATGAATAACTACACTAAGACAAGGCAGAATTCTGAAAGTCATGATGAGAAAAAACCGCTTCACCTTATTAGAGTTCTTAGGTAAAAGGCGTATATATATATATATTACTCAATTAGCAATTAACTATAGTTTTCCATTTGAAGTTTTTCAACAGTTTAATTTAAAGTCTATATTAATTATAATATTAAGAACAGGTCTTTAAAAGATCAGATATTGATAATAATGAGATTATTTAAGAGATTTAAAAGCTTCTATTGTTAATCTTCAGAGAATATACATTATTACTTATGTGAAAAAATACAAAATATTTATGCTATTATATGCAAAAAAATCTGCAATAATTTCTTGGGAATAATCATTTCGTTAGAGTTGTGAGCATTGGTCAAAAAGAAATTTCGAAAAGAAATATCGCATTTCATGAGAAAATTATCAACATTAATAATGTTAAATTTCCTAAGAAAAATTTTAATGTCAAAATTTCATAAAAATCCTTTTAAATTTAGAACAGTAACTAATGGTTCGAATATATATAATTCTGATGTTGTAAAAAATTGCGAACTATTATAAATACTTTGGAGAACGCTGCCTTGATTAAAGTGCTGATTATTTTGGTTTGGTTTTACAGTACTCAGTCTTCTCGGAACATACGAGCATTGTACCAAACAGCGTTGACGGAGTCAAATATATCATACATAATCACATATATGTTATTTATAGTATGATTCAAAATTTTTTTTAATTCTTTTGACATAAGAGATCTTATTAATTTCCTAAAAAGATATTTATAAGAAATTTAATATCAATAAGGTTATTTCGTATGAAAAATTAAATTACTTAGACATGTTAATCTCAAAAGGAAACAAAATATTTCTTAATAAGAATTATAAACTTATTAAAGATTACCAAAAGGTGGACCCTTAAATAATTGCTTATGAAACGTTTATTTACTTTTTATGAAGATATTTTTTTTATTATTACAGTTTTATAGCGTTTGACGTTATTATCTTTTTATCTAGAATATTTAAATTTATTTCAAAGTAACATTAGTGTCAATGAAGAGGAATATTTTGGTGTTTTTTTTTTTTTTTAAATATTAGACGTTAATAAAGTTTCGTTTAGTATGTATGATAAAATAAACCTTTTTTTCTTTGGAAATCAGGGAGTTCCCTTATTTGACATTTGTTTAAATTTGAAAAGAGTAATTTAAAATATAAAAAGTATAATTTTTAGTTTATTTCCTTTGGTTTGATTTTTAAGAAATTTACATTTTTTTTTATTTATATTATTGTTTTTAAATTTTACTATTTTTCTCTTATATTTTGTTTTTACAATTAATTTGTTCGATTCTCCCCTATTTTGCTATTAATTTTCAAGGCCTTTAAAACTCTTTTACGTTAGTACTCTCTATACATAGGGGAAGGTATTGCTACATTTTCGGTTTCAACGAAAGGGACAATTTGTTATGTTAGAGTTAGTTTCGAGCTTTGCTGCTGGAAAGCAATTGTCTCATGTAAGGCTCTTAATTTTTTAAAATCTGTTTGATTAATGTTTGTTTTGTATATATATATATATATATATATATATATATATATATATATATATATTGTTTCTGATTCATTTTTCTGTCTTGTTTTATTTTTTACATGCAATCATAATTTGAATTTGATCTTGTTATTTGTTTGGTATTATTTCACGCATTTGATCTCTACATTATTTGCTTTGTAGTGTAAATTCTCTTTTTTATTTTTGTTTAGGTCTTTACAGTTAAAAAAAAACCTTTACTGTTTCCATATTCAGAAAATATTCTTTATTTTATATATTTTGTTGTATTAATGAAATATTATTTTAATTACACACACACACACACACATACACACACATATATATATATAAACTGCTGTTTGTAGAAAATGCAACACCATGAAGGAATCATCAGAATCAAATGAAATTCGCAGCAAATGTCAATTATAGGATATTATGCAAATTAATAAAGTTTCAGAGCCATCGCGCGTGCGCGGCGCGCGCAGCGCCCTCTGAATTGATGCTGAAAGCGTATAAATAAAGTGCTGTAGCGGGACGTTGAAAAAAGTCTATGATTATTTGTTAGTGGCAAACGTTTAGTGAGACCTGAGTATGCCTCCACGACGGAAGAATAAGAAATTCAAGCAACTTACGGAGTTTGAACGAGGGAGGATAATCGGCCTTCGAGAAGGAGGATTTTCCTATCGCGCAATAGCAGCTCGTATGCAGCGGAACAGTTCCACAGTGATGCGAGTTTGGAAGCAGTGGACCGACGAGCACCGAACAACTCGAAAAACAGGCACTGGACGACAGAAGGTGACGTCAGAGCGCGATGATCGACACCTGCTCCGCATGGCGGTGAATGATCGCACAGCTTCCTCCAGGCAGCTGGCAGCACGTTGGTCTACTGCTACAGGTGTACAATTGTCGGCTTCGTCAATTCGTCGTCGTCTGCTGCGCCGTGGATTGCGTGCAAGGGTGCCTTTATACAGGATTCCCCTCACGGCGAATCATCGACGGCTGCGTCGGCAGTGGGCTCTTGAGCACAGAGACAGGCGAGCTGATTGGCACCAAGTTGTCTTTTCAGATGAATCACGCTTCAATTTGTGGACCCATGATGGCCGTGTTCGTGTTAGACGTTATGCCGGTCAACGCTGCCTTCCTGAGTGTATTATTGAACGACATAGTGGTCGAACACCCGGAGTTATGGTCTGGGGTGCGATTTCGTATCATGGACGATCCAATTTGATACGAATTGAGGGTAATCTCAATAGCAACAGGTACGTCCGTGAAGTGCTACAGCCCGAAGTCGTTCCTTTCCTTCAAGGCATCCCTGGAGCTATCTTTCAGCAGGATAATGCACGCCCACATGTTGCGCGGACTGTTCGAGACTTCTGTTCAGCACAACGCATGCAACTTCTTCCTTGGCCTGCTTATTCACCGGATATGTCGCCTATTGAGCACGTGTGGGATATGGTTGGTCGGCGTCTCGCTCGTGATCCGCGTCCTGCAGTTTCCAAAGACGAACTTTGGTTGCGCATACAAGCGATATGGAATTCTCTTCCTCAAGCAGATATTCAACATCTGTTTGACTCCATGCCACGTCGTATAGCAGCACTTATTGCAGCGCATGGTGGCTGCACCAAATACTGATTTCGGACGCTTAATTTGTTTCTTTTGTTTTGAAAATTTCATCATTTATTTGTATCAGTACAAGTCGTTTCTGCATTAAATTTCATTTGATTCTGATGATTCTTTCATGGTGTTGCATTTTCTACAAACAGCAGTATATATATATATATATGATAAATTTAATTTATATATATTTTTTCTTTTTACTTAATTATTGTTAACGCTATAACTTTACTGAATTCCTCTTTGGAATCCCGTGTACTATGTTCAATAGTAATATAATGAGTTCCATTTTAAAGACGCTGAATGAACAAATATTTTCTGGGCAATCCCTTTCTTTCTAAAGCAAATAAGCATTCACTTTGATTTTCTCTGCTGACTCTTGCTGTGTAAGCTTTGCAACCTCGTGTTCTTTACGCCCTCATGGCTTGGATAACATAAATTGATGCTTTAATTGTTTGTTGAATGATGCTCAACAAACAATTTTTGCATCAATTTATCATTCAATAAACCTCAATAATAATTACTCAAAGTAAGGACTGTCGTCTTCATTAAATCAACATCAACAATAACATCGATAAAATACCGTATTTTATTTTTAAAAATATGATGGGCTGAATCAGTGACACTAGTATAAACACACTTCTCTCAATTTCAAGTATAAGACAACTTAAAATGACCTTATATCTGTACTTGAATTTAATTTATTTCTTTCCTCTTGAGATATGCATTATAAGTCTTGGTTAGGTTTCGTTGAATTCTAGTCTGTTCTAAGTTTTTAATTTACTGCTTTTATACTTTAATTTTTAATTATTTGAATGTTGAATATGTATTTTTGTATATTATGTAATTTTTTGCTTCCATCAATTTTAATAACTTTTTTATATTATAGCTTTGTTTGTTTTGAATATTAAAGGTAATTATTGTCAATCTAAGCTTAATTTCAATGTATATTTATTTTATTTACGATATATGTTTTTATAATCCACACACACATACGAGTGTGTGCATATCGAAACGTGATAGGGGGGGGGGAAATAATTTTCAAAGTTGTAAAGAATCATCGATTTTGTTCGAAAAGATACCTTGTAGAAATTAATGCGAAGAATAGAACGGTTAAAACGTGTATTTGCTTGTTCATGATTTCCTACATTGTGACGTGACAAAACGATCGGAGAAAGAAAAAAATAATAACTGGTTATAGAAATATACCTTTATTTGAGATGTTCAAACTTCTCATCGTCAGCTGCAATGCCCACTTGAATCTTCATTTCACTATCACGTTGCACACGTTGGAGCATTAAGCGTGACATGTTGGTAGAAGTGTCTGTAATGCGTGGTTTAAGGCTCCCGTCTACCCGCCAATTTGATTTCGTGGACGTAATGTTAATCCTATGGGATTTCGCTTTAATTCTCACATCTTTACTATTTTACTTATTTGAATGCAATAAAGTGTATCTGAAAGAACAGAGTAAAAAACAATGAATGCTTCTGTGGAATTACTTTTTTTCTCCCGATTCTTAAAAATATTTTTATTCTTATTTTAATTATTTGTTTGTGAGTTTTCCGATTTTTAAGAAATATTTTTTAAGGAAAGTAATTCTACAGAAGCATTAATTATTTTTTACTCTTTCAGATGCACTTTATTGCATTCAAATAGATCAAATAGTAAATATGTGAGAATTAAAGTTGATATTTCATTAACTAACGTCCACGAAATTAAAATGGCGGGTGGACGGGACCCTAAGATCAGGCAATATTTATGGAGGGGTCGCATACACCTGCTGTTTCAAGTATCCCCACAGGAAAAAGTCCAATGGAATCAGATCAGGCGAACGTGGTGGCCACTTTTCAAAAACACCATACCCAGTTATTTGGTTTCCAAATTCCTTGAAGAGGTTCCGCTTCATTGAAGATGTCTTGTGAGCACAGATTCCTAAGATTAAACGACGACAGATTCTCCACAAAATCGGTTATTACTTTCCTTAGCAATTGTAAATATTGTGCACCCGTTAACTTGCCAACGTAAAATATTGGGCCAATTACCTTGTTATTGTAAATTGCACACCAAACGTTAAAAGCAAATCGTGTTTGAAGTCGAACGTCGATAAGACATCAAGGATTTCAAAGCACTCAGTAATGGGTTCGTTGCATATTTTACATGTCATTCCGTGAATGGCATGCCTCATCCACCCGCATATATTTGCCAAAAATGTTGGCTAGACCTTTATCTGATTCATAGCAAAGTTGAATAGCGTCGCTCGACATCTCCGTCCAGAAAAACCTGTTGAGGCGTTGGTCGGTATGGATGAGCGCCTAATTCGCTTAGAATTTTCCAAACCAGACTTTGGGAGAAGCCATAGTGTTAACTGATCTCTCTTGTGCTGCATTTTGGATATGTGAGGTCGTATGCCAATATCTCATCCGATTGAACTTGCCGCCCTACCTTAGCTGGTCTGCCAGATCGAGCTCGACTAGTCACGCAGCATGTCTCCCTTAAACGTTTTACTACAATTAGGATGGTTTGATGAGAAGAATGTGGGCCTACAGAGAAACGTTACCGGTACTACCTTGCCGCTGATCGTGCCTTGCGTCCACATTCACCGTACAGTAAAACCATTTCACAGAACTCAGTTTTGGAAAATCGTTCCATGACCCATGAGCATCAACATATTGCAATCCCAAGAAGATGTCTGTTTTATAGCTGTCTCAGGTGAACATGCGTGACGTTTCTTACGTATTTGCACACTGCAAGTATTTCAAACACCTAGCGGAAGTTGCATTGAGTTGATGCGACACTATTTTACACGATTTATGTATTGTCTACTCTGTTTGTGAAGACAATCAGTTCAAGGATGCAATCTTCGGGGTTTGAACCACAGTTCTTTTGATTGGAGATCACAAGCGATATCACTGTGCTACATTGCGGTATTGTGTTTAGCCCGAAAGATAACCGTTTCTCCTTCCGCTTAAGTTTCGTGATGTCACAGAACAGAAAATCACGAAAAAACAAATGTGTGTTTAAACCATTCTAATCTTCTCATTGATGTCCACAAGGTGTCTTTTCGTACTAAATCGATGATACTTTACAACTTTATAAATCACTTTCCCCCTATTTTGTTCCCTTTTCGAAAAAGGGAATGCAAACTCCGCAGTTTTCCACCAGTTGGCACCGTAGGTGGTTTCATTCATTAACGTATGACTACTATACGTAGACATCAGTTTTATGAATATTGCTGCAACCATTCCGAAGTTAAGAGAGTGGCAAGGTACTTTAGTAGGCACCTCGTGTATATGGATATTCTATCCTGTTTCATTTCAAAAATAAGATATTAAAAGGACGAAAGATATTAAAAAGAAATCAAATTAAACTCATTAGATTATATGTAATTTTTTGCAAACAACTGATGATATAAAGCCCTTTGCATTTCAAATTCTTTTGAGTTCATAATAATTTTATTTGTGATTTTAATATAGTTTTTTCTTCTTCTTTCATCAATTAGTACGACAGGTTTTGAAATATCTTTATTAGGTTGAAATCTATATCCATTTTCAGATACGGCTGTATGTTTTACTATAACCAGTTGAGTAATGGACACCCATTGCAGCGAGTTGAAAAATATAAAAGGCTTCATTATAATTTCAAATTTATAAATATGAACGAATAATAAGGAAGGAAAATTTTTAGTGTTAAAAAAAGAACTTAAATAGTAAAGGGAGTGAAACTAAAACAATTTCTACGCATTAAATATGCGAATGAAAGAAATAGTAATCATACATTATTCTGATATCGAATACCAAGTTTTGACGAAACAGCGTTCCATGAACGAATTTATCATTTTTTGATTTTTGTTTTGTGTGTCCCATCACTTGATGAGAGATATTTTATGGATGAAATTGCACTTTAAGTAGCAAGAAAATGCCAAAAATGTTGTTTCATAAAATTTCGAAATTTGTTTACTACAGAAATTTCAAAATTCTGATCAAAATACGAAAATAGAATTTCGAAGATTCATAACGGTTCCAATCAAAATTCTGAATTTCTTTAGCGAAAAATGTATCTAATGTGTTATAGTTACGAGTACTTTACCAAAAATAATACTTTTAACTATATCGTTATTATTTTTTAAACGAATACTAAAAAGCAAAACAGAAAGAAAGAAAAAACAAGCAAATGAAAAATATAAAGTATGAGGGCATTTGGCTTGTTCTGGTAAACTTATATAAGGCTATAAGAATTTAATCTAAGTTTTCAAATAAATAAATTTTTAAAACTAAATAATCTAAATTTTAATCAATAAATTAAATAATAATTATCTAAAATTTCCCAACTCATTTTGTTTTAAATCCCATCAAAATTTAAGTAATAATAATTTAGAGTTTATTTGTTAGGCATATTACATTCTCTATGATGGAAATAAAATTCAAAACCAGAAATAACGGTTGAGTGTTAGAGATAATACATTTATTTCATAGACATTATTAGATTTGTTGGCAATTGAATTTTCATGTTGAATAGTTTAAATAGATATTTCAAATTAATGCGCTCTTGCAGAGTTAACTATATAAAACATGCAATGCCTGAGATTTCTATAAAAATCGTAAAACCCTTTTTCATAGAAAAACAAAGAGCTTTTAATCTACCGACTAATGAGGTTGATAATTTTATAGCCCTGTTTTCAAATTATACTAAATATTTCTTAATTTCTTTATCTTCTTAACGTAGTCTTTTTAAAACGTTTTTATGTATTTCACTTGGTGAGTGTGTATTAGTGTGTCATCAAATATTCGATCGTTAATTTAATCAATTTCCCATCAAGCTAGAGCTCTGAAATCTTGGGAAGTGTTCTTACTCGCCTAACAATGCAGTATTTAGACATTTACGACATGTTTTATCTAATATTTCAATATTTTTTTTAATAATGCCGTTTAGCCGAACCACTTGGCGCGATTTCAAAAATTGCCAAACTTGCCGATTTTTTTAGGCTGAACGTTCAGTCCGCGAATCAGACCAGGGTAGCCACATTTGACAAAATATTGCTAAATAATTCCTGTTAAGTTTTAACTAATATTTCAAAAACTTTTTTTCGTGAACTTTGCACCATATAAAAACGTTGGTTTTTATCTCAAATTATTCGCCATATTCTTCATGTGGCTAAATTATGAATTGAACTGAATAAATGTCGCATTATATGCTACTCATAAATCTTAGAAACATTCAAATGACGAAGACGATACCTCAGTTGGCATCCTACTCTCCTCATTCACGCTACGCCAACGCAACGAATCTGAGCAGCCACAGATTTAACATATATGGATCTTAGTGGCTTCGTCAGACTTTGGACACCTGAGACTTGAGTTCGTTATTCATCGATAAACAAATCCTTACTCTAAAAGTCACAGCTCAGCATAGCTTATAGAAATTAGAAGATAGCACTCAGTTGGCTTCATTGTTACCTGACAGTGGCTTAATTTGGACTTTTGCCAATCATCCACGCATAAAGCTTCAACCCTAAAATTATTACAGGAATATAGGCGATAGGAATTATTTGGTGATATTTTACCAAATGGGGCTATCCTGGTCCGCTTCGAGGATTTAATGTTCTGCCAAAAAAATCACCAAGTTTGGCATTTTTTGAAATTTCGCCAAGTGGTTGGGCTAAACTGCATTATTAAAACAATTATTGAAATATTAGTTAAAACTTGTTGCAAATGTCTAAATATTGCATTGTTAGGCGAATAAAAATGATTCCAAAGGTTTCAGAGCTCTAGCTTGATGGGAAGTTGGTTAAAGTAACAATCGAAAATTTGATGACACGCTAATATACACTTAGACAGACACACTCAAAGTAAAATACATAAAAACATTGTAAAAACGCTTTAAAAAAATGTTTCCATAGCAAAAAACAGAATTCAAACGAATGTTTCAATGGTTACTTGGGAAAAATAATCCCGTAAGATATATTTGTCACGCATATGAAACGTTTACTCTTGGAACATATATATTTGTAATACATTTTAAAAATAGTTATTATGGGAGTTTTAAAATATGTCACGCATTAGATGTGTTTCCTCTGCAATATGCAGTTGATGACTTTAAGAGCTTCGACATTATTCACATTGCTGAATCCAAACGGCATTCGTTACCATCAGCAAAAATGGAAAGAAACAAAAATTAAAACGGCAAGAAAATCAAATTACAAAGAAAAGAGAAAGAAGGTATGACTTATAGAAATTGGGTTTTTGAATTTAGTTGGTATGCATTTTTTTGTTTCCTGTGAACAAGTTTTAACTTTAAATCCATTTTCCGAAGAATATAATTTTCGATATGTTTATAATTTTTAAAAGGTGATAACTCAAATGTTTTTTTCTACATAACGATAAAATTTAGAAGAAATGTTTTTCATATTATTCTTAAGAGCCTGAACTAGGTTTTTGTAATGTATGGTTTATAAGCAGATTTATTTACACGTATTCAAGAATGGAGGAATTGCTTTTAAAAATAAATCGTGTAGTTATTCTCTAGATTTCATTGTGTAGTTACGCATAACAGGTCAATTGAAAAGTCCCCGGCCTACCATAGTAAAACACATTTTTTTTTGGCAAAATTAGTTTTTTTTATTCAACATAATTCCCTTCAAGGGTGATACACTGATTATAGCGACCCTCCAATTTTTCGATACCATTTTTGTAGTACGATTTGTCCTTTGCTTCAAAATAGGCTTCAGTTTTGGCGATCACCTCTTCATTCGACGAAAATTTCTTCCGAGCATTCTTTTGAGATCTGAGAACAGGAAATAGTCGCTGGGGCCCAGATCTGGAGAATACGGTGGATGAGGAAGCCCAATTCATGGATTTTTGCCATCGTTTTCACTGACTTGTGACACGGTGCATTGTCTTGATGAAGCAGCACTTTCTTTTTCTTCAAATGCGGCCGTTTTTCGGCGATTTCGTCCTTCAAACGGTTAAATAACGCTATGTAATAGTCGCTGTTGATGGTCCTTACTTTTTCAATGTTGTCAATGAAAGCAGCACTTTCTTTTTCTTCAAATGCGGCCATTTTTCGGGGATTTCGTTAATCAAACGGTCCAATAATGCTATGTAATAGTCGCTGTTCATGGTCCTTCCTTTTTCAAGGTAGTCAATGAAAATTATTCCATGAGGATCCCAAAATACAGACGCCATAACCTTGCCAGCCGACTGTTGCGTTTTCCCACGCTTTGGAGCGGGTTCATTGTGTGCAGTCCACTGGGATGACTGTCGATTGGACTTCGGAGTGA
The DNA here is from genome assembly GCA_019974015.1 of Nephila pilipes. Classification (NCBI taxonomy): domain Eukaryota; kingdom Metazoa; phylum Arthropoda; class Arachnida; order Araneae; family Nephilidae; genus Nephila; species Nephila pilipes. The sequence goes on along the minus strand of BMAW01068533.1, from coordinate 170,161 downwards.
AATGATGGAGCCATGTTTCATCCATTGTCACATATCGACGCGAAAACTCGGGTTTATTACGCTTGATCATCTTGAAACACTGCTCCAAATCATCAACTCGTCGTTGTTTTTGGTCAAAAGTGAGCTCGCGCGGCACCCACTTTGCACAGAGCTTTCTCATACCCAAATATTAGTGAATGATATGATGAACACGTTCAGTTGATATCTTTAGAGTGTCTGCTATTTCATTCAATTTCAATTTACGGTCATTCAAAATCATTTTGTGGATTTTTTTTAATGTTTTCGTCGGTAACAACTTCTTTTGGGCGTCGCATACCAATCCTTGATGGTTGATTTTCCTGGAAACTCGGCTTCAAGCCAAGTTTTTGCTTCAACTGTATTTTTTCCCTTCACAAAGCAATATTTTATCAACACGCGAAATTCCTTTTTATCCATTTTTTTCACAATAGCAAAAGTTGCTTCACTCAAAATGCTATAATTCACAAACTAATGATCCGACAGCTGTCAAATTTATACACTCATCTTTTGAGTGTTAGGGCTAACTAAAAAACATATGGATTTAATTCTAGTAACGCCATCTATGTGTCAGGCCGGGGACTTTTCAATTGACCTGTTAATAACTCTGCAAATAATGTGAATTAATAAAAAAAAAATCATCCTAGCTCTGTACAGGTGTCGTATCAATACGTATGCTGAATAACAATGTTATAGAAAGATTTTTCAAGAAATAATATTTTGAAAATGTGCTTTTTTTTCCTTATTTTATGCTAAAAATTGCTTTTTAAAATTTTTTCATCGTAAAAAAACTATTAAAGTGTTTTTTATGTACATCCTAATTGATATAATACTAAATATAAAAAAATTACTTATTAACATTTTTTTTGAAAATCATGTTTCCGAACGTAGTCGGATACCTCAAATGTACAAGATAAAATACAGTCATAAAAAAAGGGGGGGGGGATATCCATCACAACTTCCGCTCTTTTCATTGCAACAAGACAAAATTTATATCATTGTTAATAATTCAAAGAGAATTATATTATGATATTAATGGGTTAATTAATTATGATATTAATGTGTTAATTCATTAATTAAAAGAATTTTCTCACTATGCATTCTGTTTCATTCACCGGGTTAATATCCTTTAAAGAAATAAGTTCAAATTTCAAAATTCCGCTAAAAGAGTTAAGTTATTGAACTATGATTTTCTCAACACTTTCTGCTATCGTCCTTCAAAGATGTTTACATCAAATAGATCATTTTTTCCGTCGTTTAGATAATTATTTTCTGATTCGAAATGATATAAAAACTCTGAAAAAATAATATCATAAAAATATAGAATATTAAGGAAAATCAAGGTAAAAAAAGTGAACGATAGCATATCAAAATGTGTAGAGGTACTTGGAATTCTTTGTGTGGAAATTCCTAAATCTAAAATTTTGTTCAGTTGTTTCGAATAAGTTAGCAAATATATAAAACAAAAAATAAAAATAACTACGATTTCTAATTTTTCAGCGTTCAGAGTTACATTATTTTATAATTTTAAATTATCGGGCCTTTTTTCGCTCAGTGTTCGAAAAATGAAAAAAATATCATAAAACTCGGTTTTATTTCAGAACTGATTATTATTTAAAAGTATTTATTTGATATATTCATAACATTTTATAATTATTTGAAAAATATCTTAAGTTGAAATAATAAAACTATTGAAATAAATAAAATAAAATAAAATAATAAAGTTATTTAACTACAAGTTTGCTGAAAGTTAATAACAAAAGCAATTAAATTAATCATATGTATGAAATAATTTAGTGTACACAGTGTATTCAAAAAGTTCCAGGACTGAATGCACAAAGACAACATAACACAGCGAAATTAAGTTTATTTAATATCAAGCTTCTACATAATCCCCCTGCACTTCAATACAACGTTTGGATCTTGTATAAAGATCTTTGAACGCCTTCTGGAACGCCTCGACTGCAACACTCTGCAGGTCCCTTGTCAATGACGCTTCGATGTCCTCTACCGACGCGTACCGCTGTCCCTTCATCTTCAATTTCAACTTTGGAAACAGAAAATAGTCCAGAGGGGACAGGTCAGGTGAATATGGGGGGTGGTCGATGGTTACAACCTGCCTGCGCGCCAAGAATTGCTGAACAATGATGGATTTGTGTGACGGTGCATTGTCATGCAAGAGACACCAGTTTCCACTGTCCAACATTTCGTGTCTCACACGCCGCATTCTTTTCAGTAGCCGGTGTAGCACATCCTTGTAAAAGGCACCAGTGACAGTGGACCCTTGTTGAAGGAATTCGTGGTGGATAATTCCTCGACTGTCGAAAAACACGAGCAGCGTCGTCTTTGTTTTTGATTTTGACGCACGAACTTTCATCGGTCGACCCTTTCCCGGACTTGTCCACTCCGAACTTTGGCGTTTAGTTTCCGGATCATATTCGAGGCACCACGACTCGTCTCCGGTGACGATGGTTTTCAAAAAGTTAGGATCTTCATCGGCCGCGGCAATCAAATCTTCGGAAGAAGCAATTCGGTGTTCTTTTTGCTCCGTAGTCAGAGTGTGTGGCACAAAGCGCGCACAGAGTTTCTTTTTCTTTAAATCCTCCGTCATTATCGTAAAAACAGACCCTACACTCATGTTTAAAGATTCCGCAATCATTTCTATCGTCATTCGACGGTCTGAGCGCACCAACGCTTGCACTCGCTCGACATTTTCATCAGTCCGACTCGAACGTGGACGACCACACCTCTCATCATCGTCCGTCGCTTCTCTTCCATCTCTAAACCTTGCAAACCACTTAAACACACGCGAACGACTCATAGCCTCGTCACCATGAACAGTTTTAATCGTTTCATAGGTTTCTGTGGCCGTTTTACCCAATTTAAAACAAAATTTAATGTTCGTTCTTTGCTCCATTTTTTAACGATGACACGACCACTATGACACACCACGCTGGAGTGAACGCTGAGAAGTTGGAACTCATCCAAACTGAATAAAACTTCGCGCATGCGTCGGAGAAGGTTGTTGCTGCGCGCTCCATGAATTGCGCAGAGATAGCGCTACCTGTACTGTTTTACTAACGGCAGTCCTGGAACTTTTTGAATACACTGTGTATGACCATTTAATGGGTCTTCCGAATACCTCTGAAGCCTAATAATTGAAGAAATTATAAATATTGGCTGTATAAACCATTCACTATTCCATTCTGCAAAAAAGAAGATTTTGCAAAGATCAAGTTCTTTTTAGAGATTAGTTGACAACGTAAATACAATTATATATTCATATAAATTAATTAATTAGCTCAATAATTTCATAATTTAATTTTCTTTTATCTATTAATTTTATACAGCTGAATGCGATATATATAATATAAAGGTATCCCATTTTTTGACGATCGTCTCCGTTAAATAAAGCATGAATAAAATAGGAAGAACAGATTTTAATTTGAAAACAAAAATTAAAATTTTTTTTAAAAAGTTCTATTCAAGTTTTGGAAAGAACAGATTTAACCACCTAATGTGCGCTTTTTTAAAACGTTTTTCTGAATTTCACTTGGTGTGTGTGTGTGTGTCATCAAATTTTCGATCGTTAATTTAACCAACTTTCCATCAAGCTAGAACTCTGAAACCTTGGGAATCGTTCTCACTCGCCTAACAATGCGATATTTAGACATTTGCGACAAGTTTTAGCAAGTATTTTCTTCAATAATGCAGTTTATCCCAACCACTTGGCGCGATTTCAAAAATTGGCACCAAACTTGGCGATTTTTTTTTGGCTGAACTTCAAGTCCGTAAAACGGAACAGGGTAGCCACATTTGGCAAAATACCGCCAAATAATTCTTGTCGCGAAGGGTGGTTGGGTTAAACTGCATTCCAACCATTTAATTTACCGGTTGAATTAATTAATTTTAGTTAGTTTTAACGTTTTTATGTATTTCACTTGGTGTGTGTCTGTCTGTGTGTGCATCAGTGTGTCATCAAGTTTTCTATCGTTAATTTAACCAACTTCCCATCAAGCTAGAGCTCTGAAATTTTAGGAACCGTTCTTACCCGCCTACCAATGCAATATTTAGATATTTGTGACCAGTTTTAACTAATATTTCAATAATTTTTGTAATAAACTTTGCCACCATATAAAAACGTTGTTTTTAAAAACGTTGGTTTTTATCTCGAATTATTAAAACGTTTTTATGTATTTCACTTGGTGTGTATGTATCAGTATATCATCAAATCTTCGATTGTTAATTTAAACAACTTCCCATCAAGCTAGAGCTCTGAAACTTTGGTAATCATTCTTACTCACCTAACAATGCAATATTTAGACATTTGCGACAAGTTTTAAATAACTTTTCAATATTTTTTTTAATAATGTAGTTAAACCCAACCACTTGGCGCGATTTCAAAAATTGCCGAATTTGGCGATTTGGCTGAACATAAAGTCCGTGAAGTGGCCCAGGGTAGCAAGAATCGGCAAAATACCACCAAATAATTTGTTTAAAATAAACTTTGCCACAGTATAAAAACGATTTTAAAAACGTTAGTTTTTATCTCGAATTATTTATAATTATTATTAAAATACTCTATTAAGTATAAAAATTAAAGTAAACGATGAAATATTAAGAAATGAAGAATAGTAAAATTTCCGATATTAAAATTAAAGGAAACGGAAAATTATTAAATCGAATATATTTAAGCAAAATGTAATTAAAATTAAAGCAAACGATGAATTATTATATTGAACATATTTCAGTTAAAATAAATTAAAATTAAAGCAAACGATAAATTATTAAATTGAATATTATATAAGCTGCATATAATTAAAATCAAAGAAATGATAAATAATTATAACATTATTAAATTAAATATTATATAAGCTACATATAATTAAAATTAAAGCAAACGATAAATATATAATACATTATTGAATTGAATATTTTTAAGCGAAATGTAATTAAAACTGAAGCAAACGATAAAAAATTGAAAAGTGATCTGGTACGCCAAAAGTGATTCAACTAAAACACTAGCCCCTTGGGTGGCTAAAAAAATGTCAGCCTGACAGCTGTCTTAAAATTATGAATGATGTTATTTATTTTCAGTCATATCTTGATTCCAGTTTACTTATGATTTAAGGTAATACATAAATCGATAAGAAAATAAAATACTTAATTTTTATATTTGTTTCAATTCAATCGAATAAAAAATTGGGGGAAATTTATTACTTCATATTTTTGAAAATTGAGTTCATTAGTGGAGAAAGTAGGTATATCAGACATATATTTCATATATTTTATTTCAATCCAATAAAAATTTCAGGAGAAATTTATTATGACGTATTTTTGAAAATTGAGTTCGTTACTGATGAAAGCAGACATAAAAAATATACGCAAAAACAAGAGAAATTTTTAAAAAGTGGTCCGGTACGACATATTTGGGTTAACTAAAATAATAGTCTCTTGGATTGTTAATAAATTATATTGATTCAATTAATATTTTTTTAAGAATCTCAAGTTATTCAGAAGGCTACATTTTATAATCAAACAAGGTTGCACATGACTAAATCTATGGATTTTTCCATTTTGTGTTAGGCCATATCACTTCTGTAATAATCATCTCAACAATTTACTCAATGGACGTCACGTGAAATATATATGACGCATATAGATAGTTGAATGACGTACATAAAAAGAAAGAAAATAAACCACTCGTGTCACTACTTTTAATGTAGCCATTCTTACAAGAGCCTTTTCATCATTTACACTTAGAGATTTTATTTTATGTTATTGTTTTCCTTCATGGGATTGTAAAGCTTCTTTATTGCATCAGTAAAGTCTATGAAAATAAATCCTATTTGAGTGAGCGGAGACTGTCTTAATATTAAACGAATAAAGCAAACAGATTAATCAAAAATAATTTTACTATTTTTCTTAAGATAGTAAATTAGTCAGCATGTGCAGTACATCTTCCCCATTTCAACAAAAGATTTCATTTAAGGCTCCCGTCTACCCGCCATTTTGATTTCATCAGCTTAATGTTAATCCTATGGAATTTCGACTTGAATTCTCCCATCTTTGTTATTTGATCTATTTGAATGCAATAAAGTGCATCTAAAAGAGCAAAAAATAATTAATGCTTCTGTGGAATTACTTTTTTCCTTCGATTTTTAAAAAATATTTGAAAATATTCTTTAAAGACCGATAAACTCAAAAATGAATAATTAAAATAAGAATAAAAATATTTTTAAAAATCTTAGGAAAAAAGTAATTCCACAGAAGCATTAATTATTTTTTGCTCTTTCAAATGCACTTTATTGCATTCAAATAGATCAAATAATAAAGATATGAGAATTAAAGTCAAAATTCCATAGGATTAACATTACGTCCACGAAACCAAAATGGCGGGTAGACGGGAGCCTTAACTAATAAATGCGAAGCTGAAAAACTACGTTATTATAGGTAAAAAGAGTTCTGTTGTTCATATTTGTTTTTCATGAGTCTACTATGTTGAATTTATAGAGTTTTAAATTGCTTAATGAACCATATGTCCGATAAATGAAATTCATTTCCGTATGAAAGGCAACACCTGAATAAAAATTACTTAACTTGGAATGACGGGTATAATATTGAAATTTGGTGAATCAACAATTTTTTTCGCGTTTGTTCAAATAACGAATCACTTACAGATGAAGCAAATTAATGAGAGGGAAATACGTAGGATGTTTCCTAATAATTTCCCATGCAAGTTATTGGAATGTTATTAGCTTGATTTCAGCACATTCTGGTCGTGATTCTTATCCATTGTGATCATTATTCACTAATCCGTGGAAATAAAAAAAAGGGCAATTTTAAATTTTTGATAAGTAAAAAAGAAATAATAATCTTTTATTTCTATTTTGATTTATATTATTTCTGTTAAGTTAACATTTTCAATTGAATTAGAAGATTCGTATTTGAAGCTTATCAGGCGTTTTTCAAAACAAATATTTAGGGTGAATAGAGGTTAGAATTTTACATATGTATGTGCGAGGGTTGTGCATTTATAACGTGGACCCTCATCGCGTTTCCCTTTCAACTGACACTTTGGGGCTTTACGAATCTTCCCTAATGGACAAAACATGATTTATAAATTAGATTAGAATAGAATTACTGTAGTGTAGTGAACGGGTTTGATTAATTGCATTTACTAGTAGCGAACTTTATATGGGAATTGTTAATATGTGCAACAGCAGCGCCACCTTCCTCGCAGATTAGAAGGCATGACCTCGAGGTGTAAGCACGCAGAAACGCGTATCCGTCTTTTTATTTAATTTTTCAACATTTAATAAACTTTTTTTTTTCTATAATGAGCTTGGTTCTTTTCAACATACTGAAGCCAGCCTCCATATTAATACTGTACTTAATTTAGTGGTACAGAGAGTGAGTAAAAGCTATAAACGAAGGAACATCTCTCGCACTTTTAAGTGTAAGAGTCACAGCCATGAAGAAGACGCTTACAACCAGATAATCAAAACCTCATTTCAAAGTCGACTACGAATTCGTACTCGAGTGATTATCATCTAAGTACAAATTTATAATATTTATTTTTAGATTAAGGCCTGACAAGTATAGGGAACTATCCATGGATATAATAGATTAGATATCGATTTTTGAATAATCAAATATCCGAATAAAAATTCCGAATAATTTTATTTCATTCATTGTATAATTGTGCTAATTTATGACTATGTACATTAGTGACTATTTAAATAATATCACTAACGACAACAGAAGGAGTAATACTGGGAAGTTACATAGTTAATGGAAAAATGCTATGTAACCGCGCGTGCTGATTTCCACGCTTTGTTCATTCCTACACCTCTGTAACTTTCGTTGTGTGAATGTGTTTTAGCAGCATGAGGTGAAAAAGCAATAGTAGAAAAATAGGTAACCGGCATCTTTATAATGGTAGCGAATAGTTGAAAGACTAGAGGCAGAGCAGTATAAAATTCAGACTTTTGGAGAAATTAATGCAATTCCCAGCGTTGTGCGCTACATATGGAGACATTTTAATGAGACCAGAATTTAGAGAGAAGGCAGGAGCAATGTTGTTCAAAAGCCTTGGCGATCAATGAAGATATACATTTGTCCAATGCAGTAGGAGAGCAAGAACTTCTCGGAACAGAAGCTCTCTCGGGAACTTCACACTCACAAGAACCTGAATGTCTAGGGTTTCAGAAGGCTTCGTGTTAGAGGTCTGTTTCCAGAAAGACCATCTGTTTACATCCAATTCAAATCTACACACAAAAGTTATAGAAGGGCTTAGAATAATGCAGATAATGATGACATTGGAGCAGGGATCAGTAGGGAATCGTTCTAATCTTTAGTAAGTCCAGATTCAGTCTAACAATTCATTCTCGATGTATCTTCATCTGGATAAACCCCAAGGACATATCCTCAGGCATCCGAGAAAAAAAAATGAAGTGGTGTTGAATATTCAATGGTTTGGGCAAAAATCCTGTTGGATCTGTGCTCAGACCTCTATGTCTTTGAGAGACGCTCTGCGACTGTTGTGAGATACGGGGGTGAAATCTTGTAGCCCTATGTTCGCCTTTTCAGGTGCATAGTTGACCTTAATTTCATTTGTAAGGGTTACAATGGTTGTTCACAAAGGACTATACTGACCGACCAATTTCTGGAATGTGAGAATATTCACAGGATGGATTAGCCATTTGGTTTCATTTTTTATCCAGTCTTTAGGAAGACTTTTTAAAAATATAATTTTATTGAATTTCAAATAAATGCGTGGAGTAATGGTCTTCTCTAAAATATGTTTCGAAGCTCCTAATAATCTTGGTATGAACTCGGTCTCCTTGGATAAGGGTGGGTCCGGATTGGCCAGTCATATCTCCAGACCATAAACCCTATAGAGAACGCTAGGGGTGCTCTTGGAGGAGAATTTCTTTTCTTCTTTCCCTTTTTAGAATTATCTAGGACATGAAAACAGTTGCTAGAGTACAAGGCAACAGGGCTACAGGGACTCATAAACTGTCTCATTTTCAAGTTGAATTCATGTTGTGAAAGCTGTAAGAGGAGCTTACATTCCCTATTCTATTTTTTGTTCGTTCTTGAAAGTAAAAAGGAAAGAGTTTATCTTAGGTTATCGAATGAATTTTATTTTATATTAGTTTTCATGCTTTTTATGAACTTCATTTAAAAGTCGAAAGTACTAAAAACGAAAATAAACATATAAATCAGTGCGTGAATCTTTATCAAGGCGGGATTTTTTTCTTAATCAAATTAGAATTATAGTGAAATTTAATACTCTGCTAAAATGCTTCGTAAAAAAATATTTGAAGGGATAAGATAAAGGATCTTTCTCTACTAATTATCTGATGCAAGATTTTAAAACTAAAAGGTCACCCACTGACTGGAACTGGTTTCTTTATCAATTTTGAGAGGCATTCTGTAGCCTTAGAAAATTCTTTTTATTTGCAGATTTCTTTCATATTTTTCGATGATTATGTAATTTAGATGAAACAACAAGCTTTTGAATTAAGACACTCTGGATCCATATCTTGCAAGATTAGTTTATGAATGAAAATGTACTTACTATCAGAAAAGATTTTGAGCTTCCATAGCCAGTTCTGAAGGAAAATTAAGAAGATAACTGGATACAGGGACTACTTCTTGGAGAAGGAATAGACTCCTAATTTAAATCCATGATGTGCATGTAAGAAATTCCAACAAAAGGCTTGACTGCCTTCAAAGGGTTTTTTTTTATCAAACATAAAATTTTACTCAATAGTTTCTAGAAGAATAGCTTTCGAAAGGTTTCAAATTAGTTAATTAGATATGATGATATGTAGCCTTCTTGTAACATAACATAGGATCTTGTGTTTGACACAATATACCCCAAGAGGATTCAGTGCCATAAATTAAACCCAACTAATCTCTTAACATATAATTTGTTTAATACTAGATAACATCTGCCTAATAGACTACTTATCCCTTCTAGCTTTGCGAATTTGAGATGTTCACTTTAAGCGGACACCACTTCAATCACAGTACCTTCAAGATCAGTAAAACGAGTTAATGATGATGATGATAAGCACTGTTGTACTCTTGTTACTTTTCGAGATTTGCTGTTATCATCGTCTAGCTGTTGAATGTTTAGTGCTACGAGTAAAGTAAAGAAGTTTGTGACGTTCAACCAAAATTAATATTGCACATATTTTGAATATTTAGAAGCTCAAAGAAGACGCAACTAAAAGTGCGACATACAAATGCAGAATTTATTTTCTGTTCTCTTAAGAATCTCAAACTGGTATAGTACGTAAACAAAAAAATGCAACAAGGTAATTTGTGGAGAGCACACTTTTAACATCTGTCAAGAGTGGAAAAGCTAATTTTTATCACTTTCTATATTCTAATTAAAATATTTTAATACGTCACTTAAATAACGGTAATTTAGAATAAATAAAAGAAATAAAAAATATTATTTTTAATTTATAGTCAACAAATAGAATTATTAATAATCACAGAATGACACTGTTTTAAGTCCTATTATCTAGAGTTCATTAAATGAGTTTTTGCTGCATTTATAGAAGAAATTTTGAGAAATGGCTAAGAACAAGATACATAAATAGATGTCATATAGTTTCCATTTTGTCATTAGAAGGAATGCTTTCTCTTCTGTTCAGTCATTTTGCTGAGAATTTCATCACCCTCCTACTAAAATTATGTTAAATAAAATTCACTGAAATGTATGATACATTAAACATGATCTGTATATACGAGTACGTGGCTTATTTTATGCCTCATTAACATAATCGATGACTGAAGATCTTAGACTTGCCGATTTGTATGGTTTCATAACCTTTTGCTTGAGGTCAAAAAATTACTATAATGTTTTGGAATGACATAATTACTCTTCACTGCCATGTTGGATCATTTAAAATGAAACACAATATACAGATATTAGGTTTATTCTCATTAAGGTAACAGTATACCTTCGAAGAAAAGTTTTTAAATTAAGATAAATTTTGCCTACAAATACATATTTTATTACCATATGGGGCTTTAAAATTAGAACACCCAAGAAAAGTTTTGTTAGTTTATATTTTTACTAAATATAAGCAAAAATTAAAACTTTCCACAAAACATCGTAACTCAAAAGAAAAAAAAAAATGTACTGACATTTTGTAATTTGAGTATTACAAAATATAACATTTTCTAGGGAATAGCCTAATATTTTGTTAATATAGCCCTTAAGTAGGAAACCATGATAATTCGAATTCTGAACACTAAAACTTTCTTTAAAAATCCTTGTAATTTTCATTTTATTGCAATATAAAAAAAATTCTACTCAATATAAAAATAAAGAATAATTTATTCTTTATATAAGTATTCGAAAAACTAATAAAAGTTATAAAATTTCAGGTTCATCGATGTATAACATGTTGAGGTAATGTGTTTTGCAATAATGAAAAATGTCATTTTTAGATCCTTTCCGGCTATGATCAAGTAATATTTCGTTTCTATCTTACTTAGAAGCTATAACTCAGCTTCTAAATAAGATAGAAAAAAAATTCCAACAGAGTTTTAAAGATAAAAGATTTAATTTAAATATGAGACCAAAAATAAATAAAAATTGATAGCTTAACCAAAAAATTGTACTTTGAGCGTGTTTAAGTTCACCGTAAGAATCACCGGAATGAATAGCATAGAGGCAAACAGAATGAATAGCATAGTGGCACTTAGAAGCAATACGAGGGCAATGGGTGGTGGACCCCATAATTTTGAACCTCGGACAGGTGACGAGGACGACATCTTAGCTGGAACTTCCCTCTTCAAATTTCCACACCATGTCATAGGGAGGAATCAAAGTTTCGACAAATTTAATATGCATCACGCCACTCCACCGCGGACCTTCAATTGGATTAGGATTCGAGTCCATCACGCGATGGAACCATCATCGGCCGCGAGTCTGCGACCATGACCGATGCCATCAACATAGCGAAAAACAATATACAATTGAAGCGACAAGACTATGAGATAAAAAAAAAAAAGATAAGATTTGTTTCGGACTAGTGAATTAAAACTTCTAATGGAATTTTCATCAGAGACGTATAAATACTAGACAATACGTCAGTATGTACCAGGATCTTAAAATTACCAAGCTTAGGAAAAAGTGGGATTTTTCAAAGTTGCAGTTTTGGATATCTGAAAGATCACTGATTGATTGTTGAACTTTGAAGAAGTTTGACTATGATATATACTTTCATTTGAGCTCATTCTAATTGCCAGGACATGCTAATTAGAAGATGAATTTTATTGTACTATTGCTTACATCATGATTTCACCATTGTTCCAGAGAACATTTTCATCTTATGTACATCATAAATGAGAGAGGGAGAAAAAGAAAGAATTCCATATACTATAAGAAGTTATGAATTTGCTTCTATATCCGTAGAGAACAAAAATGGTGCAATAATAATATAATAAATTTTAATTATGTGATAAATGAATATATATATATATATATATATATATACATACATAAGGTATTTTTGATAATTAATAACAGAACGTCTTATCTGAGACACACAGTATTTTTAATCAGAAATTTTTACTCGTTTTTAAAATGAACTGCTGTAAAAAATTTTGTGTCGGAGAAAAAAAAATATTTTTAAAAGAGTTTTTGATGTGAGATTAAACTTTAGAAGCCATATATAACACAAATAAGAATCTTGTTCTTTACTTATTGTATTGACGAATTCATACAAAAACATTTCTAAAAGCTTTTCCCATTTCTTTGAGTCAGCAGAAATGGTGGCTCTTTACTTTATCTTATTCTCATTGAAGGAATTCATGACTATCTTGAGGAATCCCCATTAGTACTCTACGTTATCATGTTTATGTGCGTCAAAAAAGAACTGTTGGAGATTATAAGGGAAGTGAGGGTGTACTGGAATTTTCTGAGTCGTATTAAAAGTGTTATATAAGTAATTCAGGGGAGAAAAGAATATAATAATGAGATAAACACTTAGTTCGATATAATAAAGAAAAAAATTATCAAACGAACATACTAACATCAAATAAAAGATTGTGCGATTTATAAATAAAAAGTAATGCCCCATGGCCATAACCTTTTATTATTCGATTTTTAAAATTCTTGTTGTACTCGAAATCTACATATATTCTATATGTAATGCGTTTTCTTTGTTTTTGAGTGTCGGGGGTGTGCTAAGAAAAGAAAAAAAAACTTGGTGATGAAATTGAAGCATCGAGGATTAATTGCACCTCTTCCCAAACATAAAAAAGTACCTTAACCCTTTAAAAGTTTGGAGAATCAACTGTTTTCGCACTATTAATATGCGCAGTGTTACAATCAAAAGTGGCAGACGTCTTTTTCTCCTCGGTGGCTTTTGAAAATGTTACTCTTTTCTGACGGTGATACGGTTAGCTAGCTGGAGTGCAAAAGATAGTTTTTAAAGATTTATTTGCGGTATATTAAAGTATTATTTACAAAAATCGTAACTCGAACGCTTAAAAAATTTAGTAAAAAATAAATACAGGGTGGTTAGAATGAAAATGACTCTATTTAGATACCTGTAGAATTCGTCCTGCCAATCGAATTTTGATGGAACTTGGAATATACGTTATATGAACCATGAGAGAAAGATTTCTTCAATAAAAAAACAGTTCAAAGTTTGACCACCAGAGGGCAGTTTGTAAAAATTTCTCATGTAAGTAAGTCAAACATATTAAGAGACTTGCAGTCAGAGACAAAAAAAAAAAAAAATATTCTGCATGCCTTTGTTATAGTTAATAATGCCCTCTCAGAAGAAATATCGAGCTTTACTGGTAAAATTTCTTTATCAGAATTGCAGCAATAGCTTAATTGCACTGTGTGAATATCATCGTTTAAAGAGATCGCGAGAGGGGTCCATGTCTAAGAACGGTTTAAAAATGATAATTTTGAAATCCAAAGATATTGGAAACTTGGTTGTATTGCCACAAAGAGAGCGGAAACCGGTTGCGAATGAAACTGTTGAAGAAGTCGCTACTGTTATTGTTGAAAGAACCTCCAGTTCCATCTATTCTTCAGCAAGTACTCAATCGGTTTCACGAGAGTTGGCTTTTCCGTGATCGACGGTATGAAAAATTCTACGATCCAATTTAAAATGGTATCCATATAAGATCCATGTAGAACAAATGATGCAATCTCAAGTCCACCAAACACGCTTTGATTTTGCTTGCCCATTTTTGGCGAGAATGGAAGTTGATAACGAGTGCGCTTGGAAAATCCTATGATCAGAAGAGGCGCACTTTTCTTCAGATGGAGATTTTAATAATCAAAATTGCCGCATATGGCGTGCTTCAGTTCCTCCTGACCTGACCAATAACCACTGCCTTCTGATTACGCGCCTGCTTGGGTGGATTTAATGGTGATTTGATCCTCGCACCGTTTTTCTTTGAAATTCTCACTTCTCAAGGTCCTAAAACGTGCTTTGTCACGAGTGCACGGTACAGTGAACTCCTTCGACAGCAGGTCATTCCTGCTTTACAGAAACTCACCGTTTGCAGACCACTGCCTTCAAACAAGGTGGAGTAACTTCTCATTTTGAAGCCAAAGCAAAGAACTGCTTCGAGCTAACTTTGGAGAGAATCGTGTAATATCGAGAACATTTCCGGATTCCCTAGCCTCCTCGTTCACCCGATTTAAATCCCTGTGATATTTAGTTGAGGGGATTCCTAAAAAGTCGCGTTTATGGAGGAGGAATTAGGACTTTAGCTGAGTTGAAAGCCAGCATTATATATGCCATGCTTAAGAGTTTCTTGTGCTATCATTGAACACGCTATAATAAGCTTTCAATACGTCATTGATGTCAATGAAGCACATTCCGTAAACGAATAAATGTTAATAATTTTTTGTCCATCTTTAGGTGCCCCGATTCCCCTTTATTATCAAAATTTAAACTATTTTTTATTACAGAAATCATTTTCTCATGGTCCATACAACGTATATACCAAGTTTCATCAAAATTCAATAAATAGAACGGTTTCTAGAGAGGTCTGAATAGCGTCACTTGAATTATAACCACCTTGTATTATAAATATTAATTTGTGAAATATTAAATTAAAATATCTAAATAAATACACGCAATTTTAAGCTTTATAAAACATTTAGTTGTTATATTTACCTAAAACTCTTTCTGTGTGTGTGGTATACTTTTAAAAAGGAAAATGCACATAATAGAGCATTACAATCAATACAGATTTCTCGGCGAACTCTTTCTCCATTACAGTCAAATTTGCTCCTACCTATCACACATATCTCGGTCGGTTCGTTCTCTTTTTCTGTAGATTCTTTCTAAAAAGAGGCATGCTGACAGTTTTAAAATGTTAGTACCTGAATCAACGCGTTTTATTTTCGAACTTTAGTCAGTGTGATACTTTCATACGATTCTTTGACCTGATTCAAGTCTAGATTCTGAATTCGATTTTGCTTTTCCTTTTTTCCATAACTGAAAAGTTCTAAAAAATTTAATGTTCAATAAATTACGAAATATTTTTTAATAATACTTCCTTTGACGAGATCGAATTACATCGTAATATCAAAGCTGCTGATCCATGCGATCCACATCACCCATTGTATTATTATAATTTCATGCGATATCTTACATTTTCTACATTTTTCAATTTATTTGAGATTCTTACCATTTCAGACTTATGAACCCCTCGTTTGAAAAATTGACCAATTTCATATCTCTCCATCTCACAACCAGCATCTTCCTTCTTTGATAAGCAATTAATTCTCACTTATTCAGCTTTTCCATTTTCAGTTCTTTTGGAAAATCTTTTTTATTTGGCCGTATTGTTTAAGAAAACAGATTTAAGTTTAATAACTTTCCCTTAATTTAGTAGAGCTATAGTAATTATCCATAGTATGCATTACCCTTTCCCTTATTAGGGCTCAGATAATATAAAAACAACCTGAGTAGAAAAGGAATTACTCTTTATATTTCTCGGATATTTTTGTGCCTTTGACATCATAAATTATTATAGATCACACATATCCAGTATGAGATTTGAACAACATAAACATTTTGATTCCAAATCTAATCCTTTTAAGTGGTAAATATATGGGATATGAAATATATATTATTATAAAAGAAATATGTAGTGATATATGAAGGAGCACAATTTTGCGTCCATAGAATGTCATTAACGACATTTCGTTGCTGCGTTTCCGGAATTACGTATTAACTCTGGAACATTGTTGAATTCCGACTACCTGTGAAGTTGTTTCATATCTGGAAATTGAAGCACATTTTCATATCTGGGTAAGTGGCTACTTTGAGGAAATACAAACTGAAAACGAATGCGCTTACAATGCCGTACCACTATTACTTTAACTTTACGTACAGGCACTGGTGCCCCATCGTGAGAATTTTCTTAAGTATAGTGAACGCAGTTTTCGGAGTTAATGTTCCCAGTAAAGGAGTATTGTACCTCCTCTGTGCATAATATCAAGCCCCCCCGCTATTTTCATCCTATCTGATGAGGAAAATATTCACAAAGTCGACACGCTATTGCTTGTCTCCTAGTTGCAATATCTAGACACCTGGAACCGACAAGGAAAACATGTGCTGAGAGGGTAGAAGCTTGAGGACTGTGGTTTTCGATACATCCAAATTGGAGCAACACTTCTTGCAATATGTAATGAATCTGCAATAATCGTATTATGTACTTCCAAAACAACTTCAACAGTAACTTATGGTCGTTCGGGTGGCAGTCTTTCTCACGTGCAACCATTTTCTTCAGATTTGTTTACTAATCCACGTACGATGACTTCGCCGATAACCTCGTACTGTTTCGGCAGTAGTTTCTCCGTTTAGATAAAATTGCTTTATAAATTGATCTCGTTGTTTTCCTGAGTTATCTTGTTGGCACTTTCGAACACCTGATTGAAGAAACAATCTTCTAACACTGCTTACTAATATTTTTCCACAACCAATACTTTGCATCTGGTATTCTGTGATTAGTGTTTATACTGTTTGTTCCTCCGAATTATGAAAAGTGAGTCAATGCACCTCCTCTATGCATTGTCAATGATCCTTTACATGGCACTTCTTTTCAAATGTTTTATGCCAGCTATTTTTGTCATACGTGTATCGTTCCAACGTAATTTATGATTTTTCAGTGATCTGACAAATTTAAGCAGAAAAAGAAGTTGGTGCTGCCATTCGAAAAATTTGAAAGGTTTTCGCTCTAACCGTAACCGTGAAACTTCTATTGTTTTAAATCATCACAATATTGAGCGCATACTTTCAAATAACAATATCCGAAATTTCATTTCGATTGGTTAAGCGGCTAGGCTACTAGTTTCATATATCTCTCGGGGGGGGGGGGGCCCTTTTCTATGATCATTCCGTATATGAAACATCATATAAGATACAATAAGCAATGCCAGTCTGATTTCAATTGCAGCCTTTAAAATTAAAACAAATATCATAAATTATGAAATTTAAATTACTGCACATGTTAACTATAAGTCCTCTTCAGACCCGACACAAAAATAACAACAATTTTTCTTCAAAAATGATTATAATTTATTATTAGCATCACATTATGCTCAAAAATGTTAGTTTTACTTTTCTTTGTTGTAAGGGTGGGTTGAGGGAGCAAGTGTCAAATGTGATACTTCAGGGTTAAACTACTACAAAATAAAAAAAAATGGAACTTCTGAATGAATGAAGGTCGAACTTTCCAAAATTTATAATTTTGTTTGCATTCATTTCATACGTCATTGTCCTCAACGTTTTTTTTTAAATTTTTTTCAAATTTGAAAAAAAATCATTCCTGTATATGTTATTTGTTATAATTGTGATTCGTGTAAGCCTTTCCCATATCATTTTTACCCTAGGGTAGCCGTAGCATGAATGAAGTATCTGCATTCAATGAAAGTCTGTATTTCTTGCGGTGATAGATTTGCGCTCTTGGGTAGTTTTAATTATTGGTCTAATTAGCAATGTCTCTAAAACAATCATCGTCAAGATATTCCATTAAATATTCAACTGGCTTTGAATTGTTGTAATCAACACCTGATTTCTGGCAATAATTAGATGTAGGAATTTCATACAAATCTATATGAATTCCCCATTTTCCCAAATTGCTAATTGAAAAAAAAAAAATCTGGATTCGAATGGGCATCCTCTTCATCATCATCATCAGTGTTGTTTAATTCACGAGTTTCTTTTCGTAATCGACCTCATCAGCATATAGGGAACTCAAATAAAAATAAGACTGGTTCATGAGTTCTAGAATTTCGTCAAGTGTCAAATACCACATTGAAATAAAAAATGTATACAATATACCAATAAGTTAAGACTTTAGCTTAGGAATTATTTTATTTAACTGCAATTATGTAACATATTGATTACATGGCGTAAATGTCACAAATAGACCGAGAAGAAATAATTGAAAAGTGTAAAATCAAAAATGACTTTATTCCTATTGAAAACCAAAGTATCACATATGATACTACAATATTTACAGTTTCCTCAGGGTTTACTATTTACGACAAATTAAGATCCTTAAATTTATGCAACATGACTATATATCCCTATATAAAAATCTATATTAAAATAGATTACAGTTTGCAAATAAATAATTATAAAATACTTCTTATTCAGAGTAAAGAACTTATGTTAACCACTAAAACTAATTTGATAAATATCTAAAAATGAACTGGTACTGCCCTCTATCGATAAACTAAAAAATTAGAGAAAGTACTTTGAGCTGTATCACATGTGGTACTATCGTCCCCAGTGATTTCCTTCTAGAGGGCTTATTTAAAAAATTCAGAAGCTTGAGTATCACATGTGATATTTTTTGAACTGAGAAGGATATTATAGGGTTTTTTTTTTTTTTTTTTTTTTTTGTTATGAGCAATTGTTAGAGTCTTAGAATTAGATCTGTTGTATGCAACCGCAAACAATTCGTTTTTTCCAATGCTTCCCAGGAAAGCAAAACGTTTGGACATTACTAATTTGAAGCAAGCAGTTTACGAAATTATCTGTTTAAGAGATGATAAAAGTGGACCTCGATTTGAAATAAATGGTATAATAATCAGTATATAAAAATGGAAAGTAACTGGAAGTTTCAAGCTTAATTAATCCGAGTTAACTGTTAATTCTGAATCAAAATTCGACGTATTCTATTTTAAGTCTGATTAGTCAATTAAAGAAGAAAGGTTATTAAACCTCTTGTTGATATAAAATGCTATATATAATGTTAAATTCCCTTTATATCTTCATTTAGTTATAGTTAAAAACTCAATTATATATATAACTAGATGAAGCAGTTCAATTGAATTCCTTCCACATTTACCACCTTAAGCTATTTCAAAAAAAGAAGTGGGCTTCTTTGAAAGAAGTAGAATCTATGGAACAGAATAAAATTGATTTGAATTGCAGCAAAAATAAGATAGCGGATATCACGAAGTTATTATAAAACTACATAGCTTATTCTAAGACGAGTTGAATAGTTTAATTAGAAAATTGGCAGGAGCAATGTATAACCTCATTAAAGTACAAATTCCAAAATTACTCCGAGTTTAATCAGAAAACAAAGAAGGTAATTCTAGAATCTTATTTAGATTTGAACAATGATTGGGATAGCAGCCAATTTTCAAGTCAAAAACAGAGTTACCCTTTGATAATACTAGCAAGAAGTTAATTTGGTTAAGAGTTTTTTTATTTGTTTACAAGAAAAAGCTCACTATCATTTTAAGTTCCTCAACCTTGAGATATATATAATAGTGCTTCCAATGTGACAATATATGGAGAACAAAATTATGATGACTTGTTGATTATTTGAAGACTTAGCATAGATGTTAATAAGATATTAGAGAGTCTACTTATCCATGAATACACAAAATTTCTCGGTTACACTAATATCTAACATTGATGCAGACTTTTAGAAAATTGCGTTATTAATATTTTTTTCAAAGTAATGGGATCTTGTTCCTGATAGCAATATCGAACGCTATGGGGAAGGAATCATACTAGAAACTTCTCCTTTTAAATTTTTTCTGTAATTAGAGTGTTTGTTATTATTTTTGGAATAAACCTAAATTTCAACACGCGCTGTCTGACTCTATGCATTTGGTTAACAGTTTCACAATAATAAATTTGGAATATAAAGTAGAGATACGAATACAAAATTTTTCAACATTACAATATAAAAATAATAATAGCTTTTGTATTTTGATAATTTTTAAGTTTAATGTTTCCTTAATTTATGTTTAACTGTGCAAAAAAGTGTTAACATGAGAGCATTCAGTATCTATGAATATTTATTCTTCATATTTTTTTCATAATTTCTACCTAAACAACAAGAAAAAAAAATGAACGTCTTTGATTTTTTTTTTTTTTTTTTTTTGAAAAAGTTTTTTTTTTTTTTTTTTGTTTATTCGTGGGAAAAATAAAAATTTGGTTTCTGAATATTGGAATTGCTGAGTGTAGATATGTAAAATAATCTATAACTCACTGATCCATCAGGAATAGCAGAAAACTTAGAATAAAAAAAAGCTTTGAATATTCATATAATATTTGCATAATTTCTTATTTCAAAAATAATATCATAGCGATCTGTAATTAAATATATCTATCGAGATTACCGAGATCAAGATCGCTATAAAATATCCGAGCAGACAATGTGAATTTTTCTAATAATCTTTAAAAAGAAAAAAAAAAAAACATCTGGTCTATTTCAATTTTCAATTGCACTTAAATAAATTGAATGGTTTTATGAGTTATGGAGCAACAAAGGCCTCTTACCCTCTTACAGTTAAAATATGATGCTTTTCGCTAAGCACAATTCAGCCTTTGCAGATCAATACAGAACTTTTAATTACAGCAGGTATTCTTTTAATGGTCACTTTAGGATTAGATCTTTGGAACAAGAGAAAAGTGCTGGATTAAGTTAATTATGGAAGCTTACATTATTAAGTAAACGAGTTAGAGCTTTTGTTCCATTGTTTTGACTCCAGTTAAATGTTCACAAACTGATATACGGGAGTATATTACAAGGAAAAAAATACCATTATCCAGAAATAACTCGACAATTTTCCATTTGTTTATTCAACAATGAAAATATAAGAGAAAAAATTTAGATGGAACTATTTCCGAAGATGCACTTTGTGAAAAAGAAGCTATCTCTCTCCTCCCTCCTTTCTAATAATTTTGATGGAAACGAGCGATATATGTGAAATGTGATTGATCATGTCAGAAGAACGATAAGTTTTGGCAACCTAAGCACAGTTATTGATTATTACATAGCATGACTTTTGAAGTTTTCCTGGCAAATTTGATTGATTGATTGCTTATTCACGGCGCACTTAGAAACTACGCGAGGGATAGGCTTTCAAAGTGGAATTATGGCTGATTTTAGCTAATGGCATTTATTTTGCAATGATGGAAAACAAGCGCTCCTACATCTGATTTCTCCTTCCAAATCTTCAAAGATCCATTAAGGAAGCTTTAAATTTGTTCAGTTTATCTCTTCGTTAATGACTGCTTAAAAAACAGCGTGAGCATATTTTCTTGTTAAGTAATATTTTTTATTATCAAATAATGCTTCATTTTACGTAAAGAGGTCAAAATAAATATTCGTCATGCCGGTAGTTTTTAGTCTTTTCTTTGCATAATGTAAGCACATTTCGGCTAGCAAAACTATGCTTATAGTATTTCCTTTGTACTATAATCAATATTAATTATATTTAAATAATAAAAATTATATTTGATTCATTAACATCTGTAATGTTAAAACAAAAAAGTATTCGCGACAAGTAACTGAAAAAGTTCTTTAGTTTCATTATATGTTGATGCTAAAATCTTGTAGCTTTTCTTCTATTGATCGCTCTTCGGTAATCTTTCTATTATTAATTCCATTAAGGAAAAATTGGTAACTTATTGTAATTTTAACAACTTACATTAGGTTCGGGCCACATCGAAGATTATTATAGTGAAATTGTCGATTCCTTTTCAAAATTCGCCGTCACTGATGGTGAGGAGATGGGAGTCGCCTCTTCTCGGTCCCATATTGTTAGGAATTGGAAAAGCAAGCTTATTTATGACTGGGGATGGTAATCATCAATTAATAATACCGGTATTCGAATCAAATCCTTTATTCCAAAACAAAAAAATATTTTTTTTTTATTTCAATTCAGGCTTTATTATTCGCTTCTGAGTCGATCATGCATTTCTTATTTAAATAAATTTAATTTTAAAAATGCAAATTTAGAATTTTCTGAATTTGTTCACGATAGTGACCACTACGCTTTCTCTTGTCTCTTTATCAAATATTTTTATGGAAAGTATCCTATTGTTGAACCGAAATCTGTTTAGTTGAAGTCAATTTGTGTATACAAATCAAAATCTGCCTTTCAGACTAAAATCTTATTCGTTCTTGCTGCTTACAAAATTACTGAACAAATTTCTAAATAGCTTCAATTTTTTATTATACTTTCTGAATAATTACATGTTTCTATTTTTTTTATAATTGTATAAGGGAAGGTGGGTGGTATTGAACACCTAAACTCTCTTTTTTCATAAAATATTTTTAAGGCTCTGTTGGACGAGATTACATTCCATACAAAACACTATTGTTCAATAAACACACCTCTTAAAACACATTTTTTAAGATAAAAATTTCAATTAAAATTTTTGCACTTTTTATAGACTCTACATTTTATTAATTTTACTTGTGAAGGATTGTATTGGACACATGAAAAAAAATATGCCAGAATATATTTACTCTTGGTTTCTAAACCAACTTCTTTATTGCTACGTAGAATTATTTTTAAGAAATTTATAAAAGTACGAGACTAAGTTAATACATGATAAGAAAGTAGTATAAATGAAATTTTTTTTAAAAATTATCAGTCTTTGAAAATTTAACTATTTGTATTAATGACAAAGGCATTCTGTGTTGACTTTATTTGGGTAAAACAAACATTACATTCATGAAATTGAAATTCCTTCAAGATCGGCTTGATTTTCGTGATCTCAATCTTCTCAAATCCAATACTGAAGCCAATCTCCATCAAAGTTTTCATCAATAATCATTCAATGAGTCTCTTAACCTCCTCTTTATTTTCAGATTTTAGTCCAATTTTCGCTTTCATTTCAATAAGTCTTAAGATATTTGAATTCTTTTTTCATCTTTTTCAGTATTAGGTGCAATAATTTTAATCCCTTTATGTGAATAAATTTATTTACTTCTTCACTGCTAGTCTTCGCGAGCTTGTAGATCAGTACTCTTTAATCGCAAGTCATCGTGTCTTTTCATAAAATCATAATAGAAGTCTTTCCTAGTATTTTCTCTTGTTTCGTTGAAATAGTGCTTTATTTTCATTTCTTCTGTATAAT
This sequence comes from Nephila pilipes, assembly GCA_019974015.1. Lineage (NCBI taxonomy): Eukaryota > Metazoa > Arthropoda > Arachnida > Araneae > Nephilidae > Nephila > Nephila pilipes. Next base: position 146,729 of record BMAW01068533.1, on the reverse strand, counting down.
GATAGACGAGTTTCAAAACTTCCCCTTATTTAGGAGCATGATATGTCTATCTAAGTTATTAGTGTGATTGTATAACTCCATCTCCTGTTTATCAATGAAAGCTTTTGGAAAAATCTTAAATTTTCCCAAAGGTGGTTTTATTTTCACTTATTTATCTTCGGTAAAATCTCTTAATTTGTCTTTAGTTTGGTTATGAGAACAAAATATCTTTCATTCGCTTCCTTAATTGACATATTTCCATCGTTTTACCATTCTCTACAGCTTTTTTTTTTCATTTTAATTATATCCCACTACTGATGTGGTTTACTCACGCTGTTCTGAAAACAAAACAAATTCTGCGAAAATATGATTTTTATCAACTTTAAACTGCGTCTGATACAACCCGAACATCATGAAACAAAACATTGGTTACCGCATACGAATTACAAGGCTTGAGAAGATTAACGGCCTATAACCCAAAGGATAATAATAATATTGTTTTCAACAATACACAAAAAACAACTTGCACTCACTTTCAGGCAAGTTGTAACAAACAGTAGTTAACTTCGTTTACTCAAAACACCAATAAAAACAATTCCTGCTACGTGTCAACAACGCTGCCGCATGACTAAATATGTCGGCATCGAAACTTTCTTCCATCGCCCAACATGATGATGTCTTGACAGGTGTTGTCATCTGCACCAAATGTTACAGCTACGTAGACCCGATACTAGCCATGCAGTTCGGTGCTACCCTATCTTTCTTTACTTTTTACTTACAAATATATTGTTTTTAATACTTTTTTCGGGAGTTTTCTGTCGTATGAATTCTGTTTTTTCACTATTCGAAAATAAATTTTCTTATCAGAGGAAGGTTTTTTTTTTAATAGAATATCTTTTTTCGGATCTTGTTTTTGTGTTTCAATACTCTATTTTGCATTCTGTATTTTTATTCTTTTTAATACATTTATGTTATTTTATATCGCTTTTCAGCTTATCATTTCATCTGACTGGTTCATTTTCTCTTGTTTAGAAACTTTCTACAATATTTTAAGTCAAAGTAATTGTTATATTATCGGTATCTGCTTACGATATTATACGTCAGTTTTCTTTATTTTTCATGAACTAAATGTATTGTTCTTCTATGGTCCCTTAGTTTCACCACTGATTCTTTCGAGAGTTGAGCGGCGTTTTCTTTCCCCGGGGACCAATATTGTGGCTGTAGTAAGCTCTTTGAAAGTAAGCTGATTATCTTGGGTGATTTAGCCAACATAGCTCTCATGTTGTTTTTAAATGTATCGTTAACACCGAATTTCATTTTTCCAAAAAAGAAGCAATTAATAAAAATCATAATTACTTCATCTTTTGGAATATACGCTAATTGTTATCAGCTAGAAAAAAAATTCTGACATCTAATGGTTTTGTACTATATTTTAAGCCGTTCGTCTAATTACAAATTCAAACAAATTTGCCAAAATTTGAGAGCATTCTTTAATCTTTGAAGATTACATTTAAAAATTTGAAGGTTGTTATTATTTTGCTGATATTTAGAGTGTTAATAATTCATGTATTCAAGATTTAAATGCCACAGCCCGAATGTATAGAATTTGAAAAATTCCACTACACTTAGATAAAGGAATGGTAACAAATTTATGATAAATAATTTGTTTATTTCATTTACAATTTGAGAATTTTCTTGTTTTTTATTGTTTATAAGATAACTATATAACCTGATGGGAAAAAAAAGAAGAAAAAAAAGTAAAATCTTTTTAAGAAATTGGTTTGTAAACGTTCCATTTTTAAAAAGATTCCTTATACAGATTGATTTGCGTGAGAAAATATTCCAAAATTAATTCAAGCCACTTTGCAGAAAATACTCATAGCTTAATTACATTGATTAAATCAATATCAATAAGCACGTTTTTGAAGGACGCTTCTCTAGCGTTTTCGAGGGCTTTTTCCAAGTGTTGCTGCGATTTGCCTGACTTTCAAAATTCTCAATAATTTTCTAAAACGTAGTAGTTGTTTATCTTACACATTTGATTGATTTGCATTATATAGCTTTTATATATCGTAAAATGAATCAAATACATGTTTGTTGTCAGATTCCTCGTGTAGCTTAAATCTCCTGACGCATAATATTAGTTTTGCTTCGTAATGCTTTATTATCATATTAGAATCTCAATAATCTTGTAAAAACTTATCGTTAGAGCAGAGAAACAAGTCCACTGGTTAGTTATCTAAAAGCAAATAACCGATCAAAACACACAAAAAAAACTAATTAAAACAGATAAAAAGAACAAAGTTATATTTATATACAGATTTTTTTCTGTAAGAACTATTTAGTACTCATTATTTACTATATTGTGTATTATTTAAATCAGATAACGCATAATTAGCTTAATATTGAATATAAAATTAGTCAAAGTCTAAGACACGTAAATATTTAAGAATGGAGTAAATAGTTATCTGAATTCCTTTTAAGTTGTTCCCTAGAATTTTTAGCATCCGGTTGTTTTTCATTTATACAGAAATAATTTTCATATATGTGCTTTTTATTGCGGATGTGAATTTCATTTTAACAAATATACCTTTATTTGATTTTTTGGATAAGCGAATATGAATTCTATATATTTAATTTGACCGTGTAAGAAGTTCCTATCATCCCAAGTACTCATAGATCAATTAGACCCTTGAAATGTCAAAAATAACTGATGCAAAATAATTTAACAACAACTATATCTGTTTTTTTTTTAAATAAACTTTAAATGATCTTTAATACGATGTTTAAATAAATTCCAATTTCAGAAGGAAATTGATATAATAATTGTATAATATATTCCCTGAATGTTGAATTTCATTTAGATATTTTTTCTTAAGTAACAAAAAAAATATTATTTTCTTTTAACATTGTTTTCAGAAGAAAAAAAAAAACAGTTAGCATTTCTAGTCACCCATTTGGCTATTGGTGACTAGCAATGGACCATTGTGACTACCAAATGGTCACCCGAGCACTTTCAAATTAAAGTGTTTTTTTAATATAATTCAAACAATCAATCATTAAATAAAATTTAATTCCATTGTCCCGTTGGTGGCGAAATCTGTTTCTTCGCACGGCATTGTATAGTATAATTTCCTTTTAATTTTGAATAATTTATATTGTTCTCTTAGAAAAAAATTTAAAGAATATCATTGCGAAAAAAATATTTTTTTAAATCGTATAAATTTCTCTCTCTCTCTCTCTCTCTTTCTCTCTCTGTTATCATCAAAATAAAAATTTTTTTTATTTTACAACATAGTTATATGTGTGTCTCGCATATTATTCTAAGGAAGTACTATATATATATATATATATATATGACATGACACACTTGTAAAGGACCTCACTAAATATTATAGCTAGAGTTATGAGATTTTCAACATCATTTAAGGAAGTCATACAATTGAAATTATGTAATAAGAAACGTTTTCGATATTTTGATAATTAAAGGTACTGTATTCCTTTATGTGCATCAAGAACACTATTCAACTTGTCTTTAGGGGGGAAAACTTTCCATAGCGATACCTTATAATTTGTATAATAATAATTATGCTTTGCGGTTGCTAAGTAACGAGTAGTAAGATTTTATCTATCCTTATTTTCATTCGTTATTGTTAAGATTTTTTTTCATTCATCTGAAGATCATATTGAACCCTGATAACGATTAGATTAGCTTGTTTGTTATGAAATTGAAATTCTGTTGCCTTCCATCAGCAGTATAGTGATTTCAGAATCGATGACTTCATCAAAAAATGCCCAGGTTCTTATAAGATTATGATGTGATGATTTTAACGATAAGATAAATAAATGAGAGCCATCATTTTAAATGTATTCCTAATCAGAGATGATAAAAACGTAGAACGTTCTATGAATATTAAGCAATCCTCTGACGGTATGGACAGATTTTAATAGGAATTCAGTATTAAAATGATGCAAGCGGCAACTGAATCTTGATAACATTTTAATCACATATTGTATGAGGAAACACGAATGAGAAAACCTTAGCAACACGAGAAATAACGTGCAGTCACATGGGAAAGATCGTCCTCTATTCTCAATCGTAAAATTCCAAGCTTTCCTTTGTCATTATAATTATTTTTGTCATCATAATTTTCTTTCTAACGGCACTAATGTTTTCGAAAAAACGTGCAGACGCATTTTTATCGAAAAAAAAAAAAAAGTTGCTTCTATATCTCTGAAGTTCCAATAAATCAACAACTGGGTGATTATAATTAAAGTTCCACTTTCAAAAAGCTGTGAAAAAAGTATCACTGGTCAAAATAATTTGAAATTCTTCTGAATATATTCGAAGAAAGGGAGGGGAGGAAAGTATGTAGGAAGAAAAAAAATGTAACTCAAAATTTCAGTAATAGATAGTACTTTAAATGTCGGAATATACAAAAGGAAAAACAGGTCAGAGGTCCTTTGTTATAATAGGCGGAATGCATGTCATTTTTCTCATACAGTGTCTGAGAAGCTTGTCATGGCCCTCTCAATGAAGGACCGCTCTCTGTTTCTGAAGCTATTTTACAAGAAGCATGACTATGCTATTTGAAGAAAAGCTGTGGTTAGATGTCAGTCTATGGTCTGCAGAAGATGATTAAGAAATTCGAAGAAACGGGCTTATTTGAAGTGAAATCTAGTAGAATGAAGAAACCAATTGTTTCGACAAACCAATTTTGGGACTGCCGAAATAATTGGTAGCCATGACAGTGCAAGGTATAATGGGTAATGGTGTGTAAATGGGAAGTGCATAAGGAAATGCCCGATCGTTCGATTTCCCTGAGAACACGGTGCATAAAATGGTACGAAACATTCTGCATTGCAACCCATACAAAATTACTCACGCTCGGGACTTGTGTCCTGTAGATCTGCCAGTACGACATATCTTTATCCTAGAATTTTTGGCTCGCATGAAAGTGGGCATGAAAGCTATGGAATTTTTTTTTTTTACAGATAAAGTTTATTTCCATGCCTATGTATATTATGTCACTACTCAAAATTGTAAATTATGGGTGATGAAATATCCGTTCGGACATCAACCAGCACTTTCTTATTTTGCAAAACTATTTGTGTAGTGTAGGTTTACGACATCGTTTATCTCAGGGCCATTCTTTTTCAAAGAGATGTATCGTGAGAATCCTGTGATTTGTACCGTTAATGGATCGTTTTTGCTTGGCTCGTCATTTTAGCACTTCTATAGTTTGCATGTGAAGATAGTACAATTTTCATACAAGACGGAAGTTCTCCATTCATTACAAATCTTATTAAGCTACTGCTCAGCATGCACTTTGATGAATTCTTATTGCATAGTTGAATTATCAGCCATCGATTTTCAACAAATTGGCCGCCAAGATTCCCTGACCTTAATCCTCGTGATTTCTAGCTGTAAGATTATCTGAAACATGTTGTGTACAGTAGTTCGATTGTACACTTAGTTGAACCGATGACACGTATTGCGCAACACATTCACAACATCAATACAGATATGCTCCGAACTGTTATGAAACATGTTGTTCCTCGGTTTGAACTTGTGGTAGTAAATGGTGGGCAGCATATTCGACATTTCTTGAACAAGTCTCGCAACAATTAGAAGCATTGTTGCTTTTTCCGGTTTTAAGCCTCATGACTATTAAATGCCTATTTCATTTTTCCAGTCAGATATGGCACTACTTTATAGTGGGCGATGTGCTTTCACCTAGGAGTGCCACAACTGCCCTGTCTGACTTGGATGTCATTGTTTTTTTTCTGTCACAAAAAAAATCTAGTCATGCACTTTGAACAGAACAGTTTGCTTAACCTACAATCGACGCAATGACCATCCCATTGAGTTGCCAAAGTTGCAGAACCCGTGTATGTTTAATACCGAGTAAAGTACCATCGATTGCAAAACATTTTAATTATTTTTTTCTTTTGCCATACCGCCCTGCTCCCCTTTCTTCGATAATATCCACGTCAAATTTCGGGTTATTTTGGTAAGTGGTTTCATTTATTACAGCTTTTAGAAAGTTGAAATTTAATTATAAACATTCTGTATTTTGAAAAGAGCTGAAAAGAAATTTTTTAAAAAAATATACTGCCGTACTATCATAGCAAATAATTTGGATATTGATAACATTTACACCAAAATGGCGTTTGAAGCAACTTGTTCTCTGTGCATATGAGCAGCATATTTGTGACTAACTAAGACAGTCGTACATAAATCAGTATATAAATCGCAAGCAGTGATATTCCGGCTACAATGCATGCGTCAAAAAGATTCGTCACTCAATAAGAAACAGCCGTTGACGTCAAATGGAAACTATCCCATGCAAAATTTAATATGGTGTATATCAAGGGGAGGGAGTATATCAATTGGAGTAATGGCTGGAAAAGCGACATTCTCATACAAATATCATTCAGAATGTTTCCCTTCATGGCATCACGATGACACTGGAAGGGTATTATACGATACCTCTCTTCGACAACAATGTCAGAAGTTAAAACTCCTTAACAAATAACCTTACGAGGCGTCTCTTTTAGTCTAGTTGATAAAGGCGCAGCAAAAAGCGTCCAGTTAAATTTTCTTCTTCGGACTAGGTGGTTATGAATTCGAAATACCACAGGCTCTCCAAGGTCAACTATCTCCCCCTCCATAAAGTCAAAAATCAACTATCGCCGAAATCTCTTGAAGAATATGTTCCAGGTTAAAGGATCATTACGGAAAGCACTCGACAAAATAAACTTACTATAACGATTCATTTATTATTCATTTCAAAATAGCTCGAAAACAAAAATTTTATTGTACATTCAGAAATAAAAATTATTATTAACTCTCATTTTAAACAGACAAACAAAAATAAACAAGAATATTTTTCCTTAAATTTCTGTAAAGAGAATAATTATTAGACAATTAAAAATTACACTTAAGCTTGAGAAATAAAAAATATTACCATTGAATCTGCGCATCGATTGATCTTTGCTTATGTATCTCAGAAATTAGCACATTAAGTCTGTCGTGGCTCCAAATCTTCCCGTTGGCGGTCGAGGAAGTTAGGAGAGGGAGATATCAACTCACGTGTTATCCAAGTCACTTGAGAGGAGTTCATAATTATGAGGTCCGTCGCCAACAGCCTTCGTGTAGCTTCTAAGTGTGATGGTAATAAACAATCAATCAAAAATAATAAATAAACTAGTAAATAGGTAAATTAGTATAAAAACATTTTTGAAAGTTAAAATTACTTTTTTTTTTAAAATTAACTTCCACATTGAAAAATTCTGCTTTTTTTTGTTTTTACACATTTCACATTAATTTTTTTTTTTAAATTTCAGTTCGTTTAAATGGTGAGAGGAAATAGTGCGATATCTTTAACCAGACCATTAAGAGCTGCATAATAATTTGATTCTCAACTCGATTGGAGAAAAAAACATTTATTACACAATAGTGTATTCAGAGTTTATATAAAGAAACTTTTATGAAGAAAAAAAATGCACATTTAAACGCATGCATTCAATCATCGACCAGAAGTATTCTATAAAAATAATCGGATGAACAGGCTGGGCAGGACAGGAATGCAATCTGTTGGGCGAAAACGTGCTAAGTATGAACATGCATTCTCGCTTTAGAAAGTGGCTGCAGGCTAAACTCTGAGAGTAAGGGAAAACAACAGTTTCCAAAGTTTCAGAGATATATCGCTGGCTGGACATTGTACAGGCAATGCTTACTAAGGGATACAAGGGAGGAGGAGAAATCCAATAACACCTCTAAACAATAATATAGGGCGCAGGACAAGTAGGGTTATGTATAAGGCATCAGTTAATCAACTTCTGACGTCTCTACGGTGTGTCTCCAGTCTCTAGTCCAACCATCATGGTATTGTGGATAGAATTTTAATTCCTTTGTAAAGACGATGCAATTCGGTAGTTCATATTCTTCGTTCAATACGCTATTGCAGGCACGAACGTCTGCGATTTTGAGACAAAGATAATCTCATCAATGGACAGCAGGACATTCCACTCTGCTGCAACCAAACTCGAAAGGTACGTACGGGCACAAATTGTTAAGTTACTGACCCTATTTGTTGTGCTATGGTTTCTAATGCAACAGAGCGATTTGTCACTGTCATGCACACATTATGTCTGTCATCTTGTATAGTGCTGCGATGAGGCGGGCGCAATTAATGACGATGGGCAGTTGTTCCCTCTTGCATCCATGGATTAAAGATCTGCATCATTGTTGCCAAGTTACAGCTGACACGATTCCTAGCAGGGATAATTCACATTCTCTGTAAGTTACAATTCTTCCTCTATCAACTCACAAACGTGCTCGAATGCCGCTCTTATTTTTCTTTCAGACATATTGACACAGCTCCCATAGTGCAATCGCAATTCCAGTGCTTCAAAGCAGCATTCTGTTCTCTCTTTGTATAGCGCTTGCTGATAGCGCAACCATTGCCTATGATTTGCGTCTGTTCTGAAATGCTATTGAATTTTCTGCTCTATCGCAGGAGAAAGAGAAAGAGGGAAGAGCCAAGTTGTATCAAGGATAATGAAGGTATCAGAGTCTTTTTATATGTGCCCACCCAAGTGGTCTTGATAGCATTCACCATTCAGACTCTCTGCCATTATTAAATTAATATTTTTATATTATTTAAATAAAGTTTTACATAAGTTACAGTTTTTATTCCTTTAAAAACTAAGAACTATCAAAGGTAATTTTTTCCGTTGCTTAATGCAAGAAACAAATAGTGTCAAAATGTCATAATGTTAAGAATTTTCTTTCAAGCTTCGTGAAATAATTTTCGTACCAATAATACCGGAAATTCGCTATTCTGGAACTTTATCGTTTCATTAAGAATTAAGATTAGTGATTGTTCTGGCATATAATTGTTTTGAACTATATTAATTGAATGTATAATTTATCTCACTTTCATATAAAATTAGCATTAGTTATTCTTACATATAATTGGTATGAACTTTAATAGACGAATAGTAACATGTCTCCATTTATATAAATTGGCATTGGTTGTACTTGCATTTAACCATCTATTTTTAAGTCGCACTAATTTAGATCCCCCTGGATGTTGGTTATGTTCATGTATGTATATTTAGATATGTATGGGATTTGTAGGGCAAACGAAAGTTAGAAGTGCAAAATTTTGTATTCAAAACTTATTGAAAACAGTGACTTTACATTGCCTTTGAAAACTTTACTATGTCTGGCAAATAGATTATTGGTGTTATTAAATTTTAAACATGATTGTAAATAATAGTTAAAGTTGCTTTTCAACTCACTTTTTATTTGATTCGTAGAAGATAATGTTTTCGCATGAATATATCGAGCCAATGATTTTGGGAACAGAAAATGCTAGTTTTTTTTTTTTTTTTTTTTGATCATGTCATATGTTTCAAGCAAACTATTCCATGTTTCAAATGTTATTGTTTCTATGATAGACTAATGTCTCATGACTTTTCATCTTTTATTTCGAGAAATTATTTTTGATTTCTCTCTTTAGAGCTCTTCCAAGCAAATTGTAAGATCTGTGAATCTGTTGCTCCACAGTCCCTTGCGTTTTAAATATATTACTGGCATGTAAAGTGAAAGAGGTTTTGTAAATAGAGTAATTATAATAATGTAAATTCGTTAATTTTTAATTTGAGAGGACGTACACTGAAAGATAATGTAGCATTATTTGCTCAGAATTCTTTTGAGAATTCTCACCAAATTTTTTCTTTATTTTTTCTACAACAATGCTGAAATAAGCTAACTTTTCGTAGCAATACTATTTTAAATCCTTGAAGTGAAGTAATTCACCCCTCCCTTTATCATCAGCGAGAACTTGCGGTTTATTTAAAAATCACTCTACCTCTTCCAATAATGTATATCCGAAATTTCCTTTTCTTTGTAATAATAAATTGATCTTTGTAAAATAAATATTCTTTATAATAATAAATTGAAAGCATTCAGATGTGAAATACTGTCGACCATGAAATAAAATTTGTGTAATTATGAGTCATCTTCCAATTCTTGATACATTATGCATTTTTCGCGTAGTAATAATTTTATTTTTTTATACTTAAAGCAAAGCGCTTCAGAATTTCCCCCCTGAAAAGCCACGGAAACTTATTTTTCAGTTGTAAATCTACGTTCTGATAATCCATTTAATCCCAAAGTGCTTTAATTTAACGTTGATAAAATGCAGGAGTAATGATCCCGATGAACCACGGTGATCTTTTGCTTCCCATGAAGTTTACTGTATTGGATAAACTCGAGTAACATGCCCCTGAAATAACCCAGAGATCTTACTATATTTTTGACTCTTCATCATGCCAACGAATTTTTACATTTTTTCCCCATTTCCTTTTTACTAACACCTAGATCACAGATACACAATGTTCGCATAGCATAACCAGATATGGCTCTTACGCCATAAATCTCTACTTTCACAAACTCACATACCCTTTCTGTGTAATACGCAGTAAAATATGAGACTTTCATGATCAATTTTTTTCTTTAAAATTGAAACAGTTCCTTTATTTACTCCTGTTGTTCTTTCAGTTCCAGTAGTATGTACCGTTGGGCTATTCCCTGTTTTCTCTTCACTAACCTTGGGGACTTTTAATTAAGATTGATTGCTATAAATAACAATTTCTTCCCAACCAAAATGAAACGCGATTAGTTAAATTAGAGGCAGGTAGAAATAAAGTGAAGTGCTGTAGAGAGGAAAGTATATAAGCAAACCGAGAGTCGCACGATTGGAGGTTGAGTGTCAGCGTTGAGTATATGCCTTATAAGTGGTAGACGAGATCAAGAGTGGCTACGGTTGAGAACGATCGTGGTAAAACCAAGAATCAAGTCAACTTCAACCGGGAAGGTTGTGATAAAATTACTTTAATTCTATATTAGTGAGACGGGCAAATATATCTAGGGTGTTACTTTGGAGAGCCGGTGTTCATTTGTCGTTATAGTACAAATCTGTGGAATAAATATTGTGTGTGAAATCTGTCTAACGTCTTCTTGCATGAGTTATTGACTTTTTAGTGTTAGTATAATTGATTGAGTTATGGCACAAGAGGCGAATATGAATATTATGTCGTTACAAGTACAAAGGAAATTATTTAATATAAAATAATTACCTTGTGTTCCACATAGGTTTCTATAGCATTCGCAGTATTTTCTCCTCCTGTTTGTTCCTAGACCATCAAAAGTCCGAGAAGTTCTTCTTTGGGACCTTGTGGTGACAACTATCACCCGAAGAGTAATACTAGTGCAGTATCAGTTATATCACTTGATTCATTAAAATGAAATTGATATTGCGGAAGCTAACATAGTATAATGAAATTCGGTGATTATATTGTTATGATATGATAAAGCACAATGGCCTTTCCTAAACAAGAGCTGTTTAAGGGTTGTCGTAGTTATATCCTTCTCTAATTAGTAGTGGTTCATTAATGTTGATTGATATTAACAAGTAATCATTCATTTTGATTACAACCTCCTTGTAAAGTAATTTACACGCTCAGTTATTTTTACTAATTATTTATGGAATACATTTACACTTGTGTACAGAGGAATGCTCTTTCTTACAAACATATACACAGTACCATCTTATCGTCTCAAAAACATCTTTAGTAATTCTTTTCTGCTCCCTCACAATACTGTAGAGGTAACAAGTTTTGATATATATTGCTAGCTCCTACTAGATCACTCAAATTGGACAGTCTAAACATAAATTTTCGTCAAAAGACTCTCTTTCTCTTCCCTTTTTTCAACAATTATTTGAATTTTGAAAAGGGTTTTAGGCATATGTTCCGAAAAAGATGATTCTATATTTTATTTTAGACTAACATTATTTCCAAGCTGCTAGTGCACGTGTTTCAATACACTTTCTTGTTCATCCCGCTAAGAACGCTATAGATACAATACACAGAGGAAGAAATCTGAAGATCCTTAAACTCTATCCAAAGATCTACATGCGAGTCGTGAGCCGCGGTCTGTAGATAATTTAAACGCTGGAATATTGAAAGCAATATGTGACGTTTTGGCTTAACTGTTATTAAACATTTTAGCCATCGAAACTCAATATAAACTCAAGCAAGAAAGAGTCAGTAAGGAATGTCAAACTGTTATTTATTCATTTCCTATAATGATCCAGAAATCTAACATTATTATGAATGTAGAAAAGAAACCTTAATGCTTCTTCAATTAAAATAATAGAAAATTCCACTTATCTATACACTTTTAGAGGCAGATACGAAATTAGGAATAAATCAATATTTAATTTCATCAATCCGACTATCGCATAGACTCCTAAAACTATAGTGAGCGTATATTGTATAGTGAGTAGTATAGTGAGCATAAATTGTTCTTTTCTAAATTTATATATATATATATATATATATATATATATATATATATTTAATCAAAGCTAATTTACAAAAGTCAGAGTTCATTTTCAGGTTGAGCTTCTCAAATAAAATTGCATCATATAGAGTCCCAAACGGTTATTTGAAGTTAAATATATGCAAGAGAACAGCATTATACAAATTATTCTTAAACTTACTTCAATCTGACCACTTATACATAGAAATTCGAATAAAAAGTTTTGGTGACGTGTTGAGAGAAGGAAAAAATAATCTTTCCTTTTGAAAAAGTAAATGAAGGTTATAATTTTATTACTTATTCTCTTTTTTTAAGAACAAATATAGAACTAATTTGAATAGTTAAATATAATAAGTCTAATAATAATCTGAGTAATTTAATGTGCATCGTAATTAATACCAATTAATTTTCAATGATATTTTGCGGAATTAATGACATATAACGTTATGCAACAATATTTGTAACAAAATATTAAAATTTGAGAGTAATTTTCTCATGATGCAAGATGTTCAAATAAAATTCAAATTCAAATAATTCTGTGAGGAATTTTAAGACTTTTTATGAAAGAGAATAGAAAGGTTCTATAATATACGCAAAATAATTTTAATTCTCATAGTTTTCCTAATAAAAGTAGATTTAATAATTTCGGAAATGGATCTATTTTTTTAAAAAAAAATAGTGTTAATGAATTCCGAAATAATAAGTTTCAGTTATTATACGTAAAATAGGAAGTAAATAAATATAAGTTTTAATAATTTTTTGGAGAGTCTTCGCATTCTATTTTTGTTATATTTCTGCCTGTCCCTCGTCAGAAGCTGGTATTGTTATATTTTTTTCGTTATAAACTACTGCGTAATGAAGATAATAATAATAATAAACTTAAGTGATTTTAATATTTCATCCAATTTTGCCTGGCTTTTATCTTCTGTTAATTACTTTAATTAATTATGAGCTGCCGATTTAAAATTAATTTCAAAGGAAGTACAATAAAAGCAGAATCTGTTTTGGATTCATTTTCGTTTAATGTTGATTTACCTTTATAATTCCAGTTATAAAAAGGATATTGGAATAGTTGATTCATCGGAATGAAAGAGAAACTCTTTAAATACAATACCGTCATTGCTCTCGCATACAGAGATTTAATTTTCACAATATGTTAAAGCATATTCCTGCAAAACAAATATCATTGTATTGATGCAAAAACAAGTGCTACAACCTTTTTTTTTATTTTTGAGCTTACACATTGTATCATTTGCATTTTTACACTTTATTTTGTTACTTACGAATCCCGTGATAATGCAAATTTCTTACTTTTGTGTTTAATATCTGATAATTAGAATTAAAATTTACAAAAAAAAAAAAAAATCGTTTACGTCATCGCAGTTTTTTCCAGATTCTCATAAAGTATTTACATTGATGCGATTCGTATCTTAATTTTACATCCCCATTGAAACAAATTTTTCTCACTAATTTTTACTGCTAAAATAGAACCTGTCTATTCGTTGGATGGGTCTCGTGGAGAATATCAGCAGTCTTGAACAATAAAAAGGGCATTTGTTCCTTTTTTTTTCTGTGGAAAGAAATTAAATTATGAGAAAGAGGAACTAATTCACAGACATTATTCATATTGTTTGACCGTTATTCAAAATGTCGTCCATATTTCACTGTGTAGCACCGGAATGTCATAATTCGAATCATGCAAATAAATTATTTAAACAATATATAGAATTTAAAATTATCAACTTGACTCTCTCTCTCTCTCTCTCTCTCTCTCT
>BMAW01068533.1:118845-132475 GCA_019974015.1 Nephila pilipes | reverse complement strand
GATTGTATTAGAAATTAGATTAGATTAGAAAGTATTTTCGTTTTTTCCCAAAAAAAAGTACTTAATTGTATTTTTTCACAGCTACTTCACTCTTAAGCCGCATAATCATTAAGTATTTTGACAGCTGGTACAGCAAGACTTGCTTGAGAAAAAGTTTGATTGATTCTACGCAGTAATTTTTAGTTCACTTTCAAATATGGAAATTGAAAAGTAGCATTTTCGGCTATTTTATTTTCTTATATCCAAAAGATTTAAAAAAAAAAAAAAAAACGTGATGTGTATGGAGAAGATGCATTGCTTGAACGCCAATGCCCAAACTGTTTGCAAAATTTCGATCTGGCAATTTTGATGAAGATGCATCACATTCTGGAGGGCTAGTTGAAGCTCATGAAGACACAAAGGCATTAATGGTTGCAAACCAGGAAATAACAACTCGTGAGATCGCTGAGAGATTAAATTTATCGAATTCAACTTTTCATGATCATTTGAAAGGCCTAGGTTTAATCTCAAAGCTCAACATACGAATTTCTCATGTTTTTATGGAAAGAAATTTGTGCCGTCGCGTTGAAGTCTGTGATTTGTTTCTCAAACGTCAATAAAATAGTCAATTTTTAAGCACACCATTACTGAGGACAAAAAATGGGTTGTCTACAATAATATTAAATGTTAGAAATCATGAAGCAAAAATACTGAACTGGTTCAAAACACTTCGAATGCCGATATTCATAAAAAAAAAAGTGATGCTGTTTGTTTGGTGGGATTTCACACGATTCATTTTGTTTTCGCTTCTACTGGATAAGACAACAATCATTTCTGAAGTATACTGTCCTCAGCTGGACAAATTGAATGATTCACTTAAACAAAAAAAAGAGACCAGAATTTATCAATAGAAAAGGTGTAGTGTTCCACCAAGATGATGCGAGACCTCATACAAGTTTGTTAACTCACCAAAAGTTGTTAAAGCTTGGATGGGATATACTACCACACCCACTATATTCTCTAAATATGACACCTTCTGATTATTATTTGTCCTGGTCTCTGCAATGTTTTAGACCGTAAAGTTTTAACTTCAAATGAGGAGATCAAAAACCACCTGGATCAATTTTTTGTCAGCAAAGAGCAAAAATTTAACGAGCATGAAATCATACTATTGTAAGAAAGATGGAAAAAGGTATTGGATTAGAATGGACAACATATTGTTAAATAAAATATTTATTCACTATAAAAAAATCGTCTTTCATTTTCATTAAAAAAAATGAAATTATTTTCCGAACAATCTAATATATCATTTATAAAAATATTTCTTAGGAGGGGGGTTGTTTTTCTACAGTAATTTTATAATATTCACAATTCCTTGTATGTTATATGTGATCTTTGGACAATGATCGATTGATTCTAGAATTTAGCTGTAGCATTATAGCAACAGCTAAAAATAGTTATTCTTATCGCGGAAAAAAATGTTTAACATCATCAGCTTCTATATTATTTTAACTTAGTTTTTCTGCTTTTTCAAAACTTGGTATGATTTGAAATGTAGCATTTATGGGTTTTCAAAATGTAAGCGAATTATTATTCTAAATTTAAATTACTTTCGAAAATTAATTTTCAAATGAGTGTTAAGTTTTCTATATGTGTTTTTTGAATCATCTTCAACGTCTTCTGGGCCATCTCAAAAACGCTTAAACCACTCAAAAACACGTGCATACGATAAACATTCATTACCAAACACTTCTTTAAATAAATTATAGGTTTCGGTAGTGGTTTCTCCAAGTTTCATGTGAAATTTCGGAACAATTTCTTTGCTCTATTGCTGCACTTATTATTTTTGTGAACAAAAAAATATAACTCCAATGCGAACGAACACTGCGGCTGTACGGATTTGTTCACAGAAACGAGAGGCACTGCATTCGGAAAGAAGGCTTCTCGTCAAACAGCTGTCGGTCGCTGGTGTTTGGTGCATACGTACTTCTTCCGTAGCAGCGTCAGTCACATTATTTAATTGCTACACCTCGTAACCCAGTCTGACAGTCTAAAGCTTGTTAAAACTTTAAATATATTATTTTCCAATTAATTGGTTTTTTTCCTCCAATTTTGGGTTTTATTTCCCTTTACAGTTTTCAGTTACATCATCTTTTTTGATATTTCTGCCTTTTGTCTACGTATTTTTCATTTACTTTCTTTTAAACTTATAGTTTTATTTTTATAGTTAAATTTGATAATTATATTATTCTTTACTTTTTACTCAACAATTTTTATAACTGTCTATATTCGGTTTGATTTATGTCTTATTTTTTAATGGTTCAGTTGTGAATTTTACGTTATATTAACTTTTGAAATAACTTTTTTGTTTATTTGTGAACCTCAAAAATGTTTGTTATATATATATATAACACATGGATCAATACGTCCCGAGACTAACATTGAAAACAACATTTTTTTTGTAAAATTTTTTTTTATTCATCAACATAACACCTTTTGTTAATCACCTTTTAGGGTGATACAATCGTTCCAACGCTTTTCCAAATCTTTTTTTTCTTTTCTTTTCTTTTTTTTTTTCGCAAGAAATCTTTTTTGTTGCGAGTAAATAGCGATAAACAGCTTTCTGAATCATCGACTCGTTGCTGTTTTTGTTCCATCGAAAGCAATCGCGGCACCCACTTGGAAAAAACCTTTTTCACTTCACTTCAAAAAACCTTTTTCAGTAAATACACTTCCATATGATATCTGTGTCATCTCAGCAATCTCACGGAGCTTCACTTTACGATCTTTCATTATAATTTTTGTCACTTCACTCACATTTTCCGGTGTAACGGCTTCCACAGGTCTACCCGAGCGTTCCGCGTCATTTGTGTCGGTATGACCACGTTTAAACTCGGCAAACCACCGACAAATCGTTGCTTTTGATGGACAAGAGTCCGGGTAACATTTTTCAATCCATTGTTTCGCTTGCACGGTGTTTTTACCCATTAAAAAACTATGTTTTATCAGAACACGAAACTCGGTTTTTTCCATTCTTTAAACAAACTACAAAACGACTTTACTTCAACCTCGATAACTCAGCTGTTTCTGGTCCGATCGACTTAAAATTTTGACACGTTTCAAGCAAAGGTTCGTACTCTAGAAAGACCTGGTTACTGGTTTACTACGAGTGCCATCTCTGGGTTAGTCTCGGGAGTTATTGATTGATGTGTTATATATATATATATATATATATATGTGTGTGTGTGTGTGTGTGTGTGTGTGTGTGTATGTGTAGGATTTTCCAGCTAATTATTAAGCAATTAATTTTATTTTCCATTTTACAGTAAAACCAGTTCGTCCGATATTCAATAGATGGCATCATGAATCAGAGGTATGTGATAAGCTCATGCAGCGCCACCTATTCCAGAACAAAAACTGAGTGACACTCGTTCTCGCTCTCTTTCCCCCACTTTTCCCGCTTCTCTTCTCCTTCGCATTACCTGCGTCGGAAGTAAACTTCAAACGCCCGAGCGCGTTCCAGTACCCATCGTCAATATGGGATAAGATTAATTAGATTGCCATCTATCCGTCACGGAAGAACTGTTTACTCCTAATAGAGACAACATGTATATAGTTGAATGTGTAAATATCTTCATCTCTCCAAATATTAAACGAAGTAAAACAAGTTGAGTCACATCATTGAATTCCTACGAAATTATAATAGAGTCCGGTCATGGAATTACCCCCCCTAGACAACCAGCCCTTTGCGTAAGAGCAAACCATTGTAGATTCGGGATGAACAATCTCATCACCTCACAGTCTATAAATTCATATTTTTGTGCTGTATAAGAAGCAGTCTTATCAATTTGCATTCAACGTGTTTCACCTGGCACCTCATTCATCAAAATACCCCACTCTGAAAGAAATTTAACGATCCAGTTCAATTTAACACGAATCAGGCTTCATTATTCTACATGACAGTCTTTGGTGGACTCTCGACTCGATTTAAACACTACCCAAGGAGCTCTCCATCTTCACCATAAGCATACCAGCACTTTAGTAAAGAAACAAAAATACTAATGAAATAGAATTGATTGATAGTTCATTAACGGCACATTAGAAGCAACACAAGAGCTATTAGAGACGAACCTCGTAATAATGACCCATCATCAAGTGACGAAATGGATATCAAAGCTGATGCAGCAATCTCGTAACTTCCACACCACTCTCTAATGCGTATTTGAAGCTCTAACGAATTTAAAGTGCATTAGCATAGTTTCTTTTTAAGGACAGGACTGAGCCCATAACTGTTTGGGTTACGAGTTCTACCAATCAAGTTACATCAGCCTCAATATGCGATAAGTGTCTGATTAATGAAACAGAGATATAAACTAAATCCATAGACGAAATTATGGAGCAGAAAAAGAAACAAATTAATCACTAACATTACAACTAAAGAGGAAAAACTTTTTACTACTTCTTTTATCTCCTAGCAACTGAAAATATGTCAAACATCAGATTATATTAAGCTATTTGTTCAGTAGTCACGACAGGTGGCGCTGCCGAGCGTTTCACAGACAGAGAAATATATTACTTGTGATAATTTTGTAATGAGAAAAAGAAAAGGTGCATATACAAAATAGCGTATATGTTGCGGGCCATTAATTTTACCCCTAAAATTAAAATCTAGAAAAAAATAAAACTCTAAGCTCTCCTGATTTGAATGAGTTATTCGAAATTGTGCTATACATATCAAGAAATTATTCGATTAAAACCTTTATTCTGTAAAGAAATTCGGAATACCGCTTTCATCAAAATTTATGAGAAGCGAATTACCAGTAATTAAATTAAAGACTTTTCATTTGTATTTTTTTTCAGAAAATTCGATTAAAATTAAGATTACGAGTAAAATATGAAATTCTGCCAACCTGAACTTATTTGAGATGGCCGCGTAAATCTTTATTTACTTACAGTATTTAAGATGTTTACGGGGAGAAAGGAAAATTACAAACAAACAAAAATGAAAATTCACATACTAGTTGTTTATCTATTATTTAGAAGAAGACACTGAAAACAATAAAGATAAAATAACTGTACTCCCCCCCGGCTGTTTTTCTAGAATAAAATTAAACAACACATTCTGTGTGTGAGATTACAAAGACCATTTATCTATTATTGTAGAGAACTACTGTATTAGTTATCTTTTAAACTATTTTAGAAGTTATCTAACTTTGTTTCTTCGATACTTAGCTAATTGCTTATAAATAATTAAGAAGAAAATATTTGATTTTTTACAACTCCAAAATCCTTTTTTTATATACTGTTAAGGATAATTTTATCATAACTTTTGTGAATTCCAAAATAACGGTTACATAATTTTTAAAGATAAATTACTGTTTCATGATAAATATTTTTAATACTTGTTGAAAATACTTTAATGTATAACTTATCACTTTGAAAAGTTACCACAAATTACTTTTGCTATTTTTTCGCTTTTACTGACAAACTTTCTTTTCACTGCTGATTTGTTAGATACTCTCACTTTCATCACACAATCCTTACTTTTCTTAATAATAAAGATTTAAAAACAATATCATGATTGTTTCATTTATTTTTCTAAACTTGTCTAACTTTTGCACATTTCACTTACCTTTAAACTTCATGTGAAAGAACAGACTTACAACTCTTTAATCAATAACAACAACTCCCTTCATTCTTTTAAATCCTTTCGAGTTACTTGGTCTCTTTTAGCACTTCAATCACTTCGCGATCCTTTTCAGGAGTGTTAACTCGCTAGACTACACAATGACAATGATCTGCTCTGCTCTGAGTCTGGTCTGAGGGGGTTATGTGAGTGACATTTTACACTCATCCTTACAAGACGCCCTCAACAGTTGGTGTTTAAACACTGGAGATTTTTAAAAACATACTTTTACTAGATATACATAATTACAAATATTCATTTAAGTATGTTTAACTACATTTTGAACTAATACAATTATTTATTGATTTGAAAGAAAAAAAAAAGGGAAGGGTATTTGTTCCTGTAAATATATAGGGTCGCCCAAATGAAAGTGGCATTGCTGAAATAACTCCGCCATTTGCAGATAAAGTTTACTATGCATGCCCCTATAGAGGGCACAGAGAGCTGGAAATGCATGCGATATCGTCAGATCCCTTCAGATACGTGTGTGTTAGCGAGGGAGCTCGTTTAAAGGCATCGTTCACATCATAGATGCCTCCCAAGCGTGTCAACGCGCGGTCGTGCAATTTTTAACAGCGGGAAATGTGAGAGCTAGTAAAATATATTGTCGAATGCAAAATGTGTATGGCACACAGTTTATTAGTCGCAGATTGGTATTCCGATGTTGTAGGGATTTTCGTAGTGGAAGAAACAGTATTGACGACAGGTCATGACCTGGTCAAGCAAATGTGATTATCACCAAGGAAGCAGTTTCAGATATGGAGCGTTTAGTAAGAATTAATAGGTGAATCACCACTCGAGGAATAACGGGAGGAATGTCTATGAGCAAAGAAAGTGTTAATACAATACTGCATGAAATGTTACAACACCGAAAGGTTTGCGCGCAATGGGTGCTGAAACATTTGACAAAGAAGCAGAAAATACATCGCTTCTCTGTTTCCATGTAACTCCTTATGCGGTATCATTGAATGAGGAACCATTCCCTTGAAGAATCATTGACGCTGATGAAACATGGAGCCATCAATCTGATCCAGCCGAAGAAGCTCGCTCGTCAACTAGAGCTGGTAAAGTAATGTTAACGTGTTTCTTTGACTTCGATGGCCCACTTCTGTTGGATTGGCTACCTACGGGCACCACGTATTGTGCCACATTGCATGGCCTGAGAAAGAATATCAAGAACCGACGACGTAGCATGCTGTCACGCGAGGTTATCATATCCTTTGAATTACTAACGATTAAAACATTTCGACATTTTAAAAATAGATGATGGAGAGAAGTTAATTAGATAATTAAAACCAGAAAAATAGAAAATACAATATTACGTTACCTTTGATGAATTGCTTAGTATACTATTTCAAACTCACACCCAAACAGACCATGTGGGAAGAACATACATACTTTAAGAATTGCAAGTCAAATACAAATAGATTACAAATGAAATTATAATGCTGTACTTCAATTTAAGTAAATAATGTCAAATGAAATATTGTTATGAAACAAAAGGTCAATTCGGACTCAAGATGTCAAGTCGATCTGATAGATCTGCAGTCGCACAGGGATAACGATTATAAGTTAAGTTTATAATAATACATGAAGATCATTTAACATAATTTGTTCCACTACGAATTTTAAGAACTCAGACAGCTGAAGAAATATCGTATCACCTTCTTCAAATATTTTTAACATTTGATGTCTCGAAAGTATTTCTTTCAGATAATGGTAGGGAATTCAGTAATGAAATCATATCTGAACTATGCGGCTATGTGGAAAGATGAAAAAATAATTCATGAAAGGCCTCGTCATACTCAAACACGTTAATTACATTTTTTGGATTGGTTTTATTAACTTCGCACTAGAAGCAGCACGAGGGCTATTGGCGACCGACAGCGTAATTTTGAATCTCAGTCAAGTGACGAGGATGACACCAGAGCTGGCACCCTCTCTCCCAATTTCCACACCACGCCAACAGGAGGACTTTAGGCCTTGATAGATTTAACGTGCATCAGCCTTGGCTACACGTTAGGTCTTTAGTGGCATCAAGGTTAGAACCTGCGACTCAACGGAAACCGCCGGCCACGAGTCGGAAACCATGACCACTAGGCTACCGCGGTCACCGGTAATTGCAAGGAGGAATGATAACGATACAAATGAATGGACAGATGGCTTGCCCTTTGTTCAATTTGCCAAGAATGCTACATTCAACGAAGGAATACGTCTAGGTCCTTAGGAAACTAAGTTTGCTGTTCAAACAAAAAGAGGCATAATAACGTAATTTTGCCGGGCAAACAAGTCGCAAATATTGAAACAGAAGAACAGCTTGAAGAAATTGTTAATACCTATTGAAAAAAATTTGAGTAGTCACCATACTTAAAACCATATTTCAAAGGAAAATATTGAAGAGGAGTTACAACCTACCACATCTTTATATCAAGCTCTGATTGAAGAATACGTGCTTAATTCAATAAATAAAATAAAAAGAAATTAATCGCGAAAGAAAATCTACTACAAAAGCATCGAAAATGTTAAAAACCTCAAAAACAAAATTTTCTTCTTCTCTAATTGGTTACACCGTACGAATACAAGTCTCTGACGTCGATCGTAATCGTACAGATATCTGAAATATGTTGGTGGTTTGTTGTTGAAATAGATGATTCCGACTTTTATTAATTAGCAAGCAAAAATGGTACTCTCTAACAGCTTAATACTCCTAAAACGTTCGTAATTTGTAAAGAAAAGTTCCTTTTTCTATTTATATTTCTTCTCAAGAAATGTCGGCTGCTCATTCGATAAGTGGAGGGCAAAGCCTATGCACGCTGTTATTGCTAAAAGAAGTGTTCTACGACTAAATGCAGTTGTCAAAGCAAAGGACACTTGTACAATTGAAGTATCATAATAATTTAAATTGTTGCAATAAGTAAAATTGTATAATATCTGTCACATAATTAAGTTATTTTGGGTATGATTTTTTTTCTCATTCAGAATTTACTGTTTGTTTCAAGATCAACTATTTATTTACACGTGCTATTACCTTTTTTCCTATTTTGACATATGTCTTAATATGTTTTTATAATAAAGAATGATCTAAAAACGTAACAAAAACAATCTTATTCAATATTCCCCATTAGTGTATGGTGAATGTCGACATTTCCATGAATACGTGAGAAATACGGATATTTAGCAAACATTTCGGTCTTTACCAATATACACCCAACTCTTTTTTTACACGGTCTTATTTTTAAACTATGTTGAAATAACACGGTTCATCAATATACTTTTTTATACGAATTTTTTGTTCTAGAACGAATTCCAAGAAAAAATTTTAATTCTAATTTTGACAGCGTAATCAGAAGACGGTCGGCTTTTCTTTATTTCGTTGTACTTCAACTTGAACACAGATATTCATTCTTCAGGCATTCTCCTAGAAACTTGGCTTACACTGGGAAAAAGGGTTGACTGTAGCCAACGAAATTCGCGAAATTTGACAAAGAAAGAAAAACTACGCGCGAAAAATTTGTTTGTTTCATTATAAGTACGTATCATTAATTCTATTACAATAATAGAGAAGTATATAATGACGAAGGTGAAGGTGAAGCACAGCTATTGAAAGCTGATTTAACTCGTGAGGGCTTGAAATTTGCTACAAGTATGGAACAACATTTTCTTACTCATGATCCTGATATAGAGCATGCATTAAAATTTCAGCGTAATCTTAAGTATTGTGTAGCGGGATATCAAAAATTATATAAGCAACTTGAGAAACTAAACAAACAACCTTTAATAAGAGACTTTGTAGCAACAAAAAAACCCTACAAAGGCCGTTAAAAACGAATTAAATTCTTCATTTGAAACAAAACCGACAGTTTTGCTTGACTTATCTCACGCATCTTTTGATGATAGTATTGTTGATCCAATTCGTAATAAACGTGCACGCTTGTTATCAAGTAGCGATGAATGGTTGTTAAGAGTTAGTATTTTTAAATTCCTACTATTAGTTCGCCCTATATATATATATATCTTGTTCAAATTTTCAATCGTTAATAAAATAATTTTATTCATCCACTCAAGTTCAAATACATTTTTTAAACTTGTAGAGGATGACACTTGATGTTAATACAGTTTTTTCAAATATTAATTCATTAATTAAATTTCATTGGTGAAAATGCAGTTTAGCCCAACCACTTGGTATGATTTCAAAAATTGCCAAACTTGGCAATTTTTTTTTGGCTGAATGTTAAGTCCGCGAAGCGGACTAAGGAAGCATTTGGTAAAATACCGCCAAATAATTCCTGTCGCCAAGGGTGGTTAGGTTAAACAGCATTCGAACCATTTAAGTTACTGGTTGAATTAAGGAACAAGCCAACTCTACAACTACGGCGTTTGTCTTGCGATGGCAAAGTTGGTAGAGCGTCGGCATAGAATCTTCCTGCCTTCGGATCGACTCTCGTCGAAGTAGAAGATTTTTTTTCTTTGATTTTCAAATAACTAATTTTAGTTTATATTGGGAGGAAAAAAAATTCTCTTATATAAGATATTTAGCAGAATATAAATTTAGGAATAAATACCGTCAGTGACGAAGCGTGTAGGTCGCTGAAAAAAAATTTCTTTTGCCACTTAATATTGTGATTCTGTCATACGTATATACATAACTAAAATTAAATTTTTCTTTGTTAACCTAAGTAGGAACTGACTTTAATTTTTTTTATATTACTTGTTATTCTTTATTTCTGTTTGAATTTTTATATGTTAAATGTACCTATAGACTGAATTTTCACAGTACAATAATTTTAATTTTTTTTCTTCTTTGCAATAAAAATGAATTGTTTTTGTTTTTTTAAATATGGATTTCATTAATACTTTTTTGCATGGTTTTTAGGGAGAATATTTAGAGTTTTTTATATATTAGAGTTATATATTTTTCACACGATTTTTTAAACGGTTTTTTAAAGAATGTATCTACCGTGTAAAAAAAGTGTTGGGTGAATTAGTATGTGTTGACATTCATCGGAGAAAGGTAACTTCTCTTAAATTTCTTCCGTCTTTCACCGTAACACACACACACACACACACATATATATATATATATATATATATATATATATATATGGAAACAAGATCGAAAAAAATTGAAAAAAAAATTTTATAAACACAAAATTTTTAAAATTATTTAAAATAAAAACAACAAAGACAAAAAGACCCAAATAGTTAAGGAAATAACTAAAAATCAAATAAAAAAAATACTCATGAAAATCAACCAAAAACTTATTTAAATAATCAAACTGTTCAAAAATTAAAATCCTAAATAATCATTACACACTATTTAACAATAAAATTCAATTTGAAACAAAGCAAAGTAGTATAGAAGCCAAAATTTGGGAAAATGCATGCAATATTATTGATACTATTCCATACTTTGGAATGAAATAATGTGTGTTTATGCCTGCATTACAGATCTAATCATCACACTTCAGTCAATTCCAAAATAAAAATAAGGTAATAGACCAAAATTCAGAAATTCAAGCACAGGGGAAAAGAAAGAAGGTAAACATAGGAAATATATTCAATTATACTACAAATACCAAATTACACTTAAATAACAATTTAAAATATTTTAACATTAATTAATAGTTTAATTTTAACATCAATTAATAATAATTATATTGATTAAATCAACGGTTACAGCACCAAGGTAAGAGAACTGAAATATAATGAAATATAAAATACTTATCAACGGCACGTCATCATAGTTATAAAACGTGAAACCAGTTAATCATGACAAAAACATGAGCAGAAGGAAAATGTTTACATTTTCCAAAACATCTTGAATACAATGCATCATAAATAATAATAAAACACACACACACACACACACATATATATATATGTGTGTGTGTGTGTGTGTGTGTGTACATGCGTGCGTGTATGTACTCTATAGAGGAAAATAATAAAATAATAATAAAATATTGAAATAAATTTCAAAAAGATTTAGAACAATAGAATATGTTCCAAAAGTAAAAGGATGCTGAAACCTATTACAAATTTTGGAACATATACTGAATATTCTAAAACCAATTAATCAAAAGTAGCCATTTGACACGCCTCTAATTCTAATATTTTAGCCAATGATTTGAACATAAAAAATAAGGAGAAATTTAACTTTTTATTTCAAATAATTTGTATTAAGCAATGTTTATAGCACTTTAATGCCATACAATCAATTTAATCAGCAAAATGTATTTCGCTGCATTTTTTTTTTTTTTTTTTTTTGATTATTCATTAGGAACAAAGTTATCTGTATAAAATATTCAAATATATAACCACCCTAGAGAAAGTTGACATCGCAATAATACTTTCGTGATCATAAATACACCAGAAAAAGAATGTTTCAAGATCCTGTTATGTAAATTATTTCAAATTTAAGACTATATGCCCTTCATTTGTTCCTAAATCTTCCATATTAAAATTCTAACAATATCTAAAATATTATTTTTATTAACTCATCCGGTCATCAGACAAAAAAATATATCTAAAAATTAACTCTTAAAAGTGAAAACGCCCTGTCTCAACCCTCCAGACGATTCCTCTCTTTTTTCTATTATCCAGATGTTAGTGATTATTCATTTTAAATTGTTTGCTTTTGAATTTTCTCGAATGTTGCAAAATTGCCGAGACATGTGATCGAATGTAATCGAGTAATAGGCATGTGCGCTTACAAAGCATTTTCTTCTGAAAGCGCAGCACACACTCAAGTGAACTCTTTCATTATCGACACTAAAAAGGTGCATCCTATTTTGGAAACATTTGATTTACCTTCCGTTCAATTCTTTAATGCATCTCGACTAATTCTCTAAATATGCAAATTCTCTTACTTTGATCACCAATCCAATTTTAACTGTGAACGTATTTGAACAAAACTATTACTTCCTTTTTTAACACTCTCCCTGCAGTTTATACATGATAGATAAATTAAAATATCTTTTAGGATTGACTGATGCTCTTAAACATTCAAACAAGAGAAAAAAAATTTCAAAACCGTTCAGCATCATATTTTACCACATTCTCATTTTATTTTTCACCAACAGTCTTATTTGTTGCCATTTGACATACAAAATGTACAAATAAGAGGGGGAAAGTAATTTAAAGGGATAAAGCAACAATAATAAGTAATTAGTCTTTGTAACGCTCAGGGAACCTTGCACGTCTACCAAGGCCTTTTTTCTGGACATCTTTCGGACTTATGGAAATTGTTTTGCAGATTTTGGATGTACAATCAGTTTTTGTCGGGCAAGGTGAGTGCACCATCTTATTGCTTGTGATCAGAAACATTACCATCAGTTAGCAGCAAATATTCGAGTTTTAGTCTGTCTACATGGCCTTGATATCCTTGCCTTTGATTGACACTGTAAAATATTGTCATGTCTCTTAACAACTCGAAAAGATCTATCAAAAGCAGGTTCAAGTGATTAACCTATTTCTATCAATGTATAAGAATAAGTGTGCTATGCAGATCCTTATGGACAAAAACTGTTTGAGAAGGTTATCGGAGAGTTTTGAGTAGTTTTAACAGTTCTATTTGTTTCTAAAATTCTTTATCATACGTATATACATATATCCTAGATACTTTATGGTTACTGAAAAAATTCTCCTGTTAATTTGATAGTTTGTCCATAAGCAATTTGTGCAATGGAGCAATTTAAATCACCACGCAAAGACGATCCTTACAATATTTTTGGTAAGATATGTTGAATTTCGACCTCTGATGGCCGCTTTCAAAGAACGATGAATTATTTTAATCGATCCATTACATTGTAGATGGTAGGCTATTGTTGTTCGTACATAAAATCCACAAATAACACCTATGTTTTCGAAGAGCTCGGACTTAAACTGGCCACTTGTTCAGTGAGTACACTGAATGGCATTCTAAGGTGCGAAATCCAGTGATTCTAAAATCATCCAACAACAGTTTCA
>BMAW01068533.1:103708-118835 GCA_019974015.1 Nephila pilipes | reverse complement strand
AGGGTGATACAATCGTTCCAACGCTTTTCCAAATCTTTTTTTTTTCCCCAAAAAAATTTTCTTTTCTTTTTTTTCATAGAAATCTTTTTTTGTTGCGGTAAATAGCGATAAACAGCTTTCTGGATCATCTGACTCCGTTGCTGTTTTTTGTTCATCCAGAAAACAATCCTTATGCAAACGCCTTTTCCAGTAAATGCTTCCATGATATCTGTGTCATCTCAAGCAATCTGCGGGCTTCACTTTGATCTTTCATTATAATTTTGTCATCACTCCACATTGCGGTGTAACGGCTACAGGTGCCAGGCGTTCCGCGTCATTTGTATCAGTGCGACCACGTTTAAATCGACAGGCCGACCGTCATTGCTTTTGATGGTTCTCGAGTAACGACCTGATCCATTGTTTCCTGACGCACGGTGTTTTACCCATTAAAACAATGTTTTAATCGAACACGAAACTCGGTTTTTCCATTTTTTTAAACAAACTACAAAACGACTTTACTCCAACCTCGATAACTCAGCTGTTTCTGGTCCGATCGACTTAAAATTTTGACACGTTTTCAAAGCAAGGTTGGTACTCTAGAAGACCTGGTTGGTTTATACGAGGGCCATCTCTGGGTTAGTCTCAGGAGTTATTGATTGATGTGTTAGGTGAAATCAGTGATTCTAAAATCATCCAACAACAGTTTCAACTACCATTTTCTGAATAACTTCTAACACATATGGCTTCCATTCCATGTGGTGAAATGTATATTTTCCTTCAGAAGGAAACTAACGTTGCTCCAATGTCAATATGGATAACACTTTCGTTCTCATCTGCTTCTGCGTATGAGCGGCAATTTATGCATGTGTTTGTCTATTATAAATAATTTTGTTCTTTCGACAATGGATACAGATTTTGCGTATCGATTGATATCTTTTCGAATATTCAGCAAAATAAATCCAGGCTATTTGTTTCACAGTAGATTTCCGCCAGGATAAGCTTCGTGGTGAATTTTTGGAAATATGTGCATCGGAAAGTTGAAATTATAAATGGATATATTTTCTCTAAATATTATAATATAGTAGTTTGCAGAATCAGAGAATGGTTTGAAATTTAATTAATTCTTCAACTAGTAGCTTGTTGGGATCTTCATTACCAATTTGGCATTGCATCTACCTGAATTTGTCGTAATGTATATCGGTGATCGATTATAGCCTGGATAATGGAATCTGTAACATTATTTTCTTTTCCATTAATATATATTTAAGCAGAGATTAAAACTTTCACAACCAAATTTCAGCATACTTTAACCACGTTCTCACTTCATTTTTTAACAATTTATCTTGTTGTTGCCATTCAAAGGAAAAACTATATTTAATAAAAAAACAAGATAATGGTATAAACAGGATGTAACCCTCTCTTCAAACTGAATTGTTATTTGCAGTTCTTACAACGTTTTTTATGTATTTCACTTGGTGTGTGCATTATTGTGTGTGTGTATGTGTATCAGAATGTCATCAATTCAATCGTTAATTTAACGATTCCCAACAACTAAAGCTCTGGAAACTTAATAAATCGTTCTTACTCGACTAACAATGCAATGTTAGACATTTGAGACAGTTTTTAATTAATATTCTATATTTTTTATCAATGCAGTTTAGCCCAACCACTTGACGCGATTCTCAAAAATTTGCAAACTGTGAGCATTTATTATCTGAACATTAAGTCACGTGAAGGACAACAGTAGTACATTTTGGAAAAAATTTAATAAACTGTATGAACCATAGTAAAACGTTGATTTTATCTCGAATCATTGACTTTGAAGATGAACTGCCTCTACATCACTAACCTCCTCATATTTATATATTTTATCATTCCATCTGAAATCAGAGAGTTTATTCTTTAGATTATTCATTTATCTTAATTTCATTTAAAAATAAAATCTCAGGTAAAAGTTTCTCTTTTAGGCATATGAAATACGATGTTGTTTAGTTAAGTTTTTTTAAAAGTGTTAATGTGATTATCGGGCACCAAAAAGAGAATATAACTAAAGATATCAACTGATTAATCTTAGATAAATAATTGATTGCTCAAAATAGAGGATGTAGTGATTTTTACTAAAATTGCAACTAATTTTTATAATCCTCTAGCTTCGAAGATTAAATATGTTCATTAACCTATTTCATTAAGTGCTTTGAGCTGTTCCACAAAAAATGGCGCAAATGGAGCAATAAATGTATCACTGTTAAAAGCGAAATAATCTGAAAGCTCAACAAAGGACTGACAGAAACTTGAAAAATGCAACTCACACCATTTTTCCAGAAATCTTATAAAATACAATTTCTTACATTTGTTGACATCTTTGATGATACCTGAAAGAGAAACAATAGAACTATACTGAAGGCCCGCAACACAAATCTGGACTGATGACAAAAAACCAGCAGTATCCTAGACATCATGTGCGGTGTCTCAACATGAAAAGGAGACAATAATAATAAAAAAAAATACTGGTAAGCAAAATCTTACACACACTATACATATTTGAAAATTCGTGTGTTCAAAGTATCTGCTTGCTATGTGGTTTTAACAAATAAAAAAAAAATCTAACATTTTTTCATAAGGCATTTTTCGTCTGATCCTTATTATCCAACCTACAAAATTTTCCAGAAAAAATTCTCCAAATTGGCCTAGATTCCTCAATAAACATTGTCTTCAGGGTCTTGTAGTTTCGTGAAATTATGAGATTTATTGTTAATTATTGCAAATTTTCGTTATATTTCTGCACTTGAATCTAGAAGCTATAAAATGGGCAATAATTTTATCTATTTAAAAATACTTAATTCTATAATTTGAATGAAAAATGTCATCCATTTAAGGGAAACATTTCTTTCCCAAATATTCTTTTATATTCTCTAGGCATTTATTTCTCTGAAAATGGCACTACTAGGATAGTTGATGGAATAAAACTCTCAGTGAGTTCGTGTTTCATCCTCTAAAGATTGTAGTATAACATCGATCAATAACTCCCGAGTCTAAAATTGAAAAAACATTTTTGCAAATTTTTTTTATTCATCAACATAACACCTTTTGTTAATCACCTTTTGGTGATACAATCGTTCAACGCTTTTCCAAATCTTTTTTTTTTCAATTTTTTTTTTTCCAAGAAATCTTTTTTTTGTTGCGAGTAAATAGCGATAAACAGCTTTCTGAATCATCGACTCGTTGCTGTTTTTGTTCCATCGAAAGCAATCGCGGCACCCACTTGGAAAAAACCTTTTTCACTTCACTTCAAAAAACCTTTTTCCTGGTCCGATCGACTTAAAATTTTGACACGTTTCAAGCAAAGGTTAGTACTCTAGAAAGACCTGGTTACTGGTTTACTACGAGCGCCATCTCTGGGTTAGTCTCGGGAGTTATTGATCGATGTGTTAGGTTGATGCATGATTCAACTAATGGAGCACGTTAAATTATGTTGTATCTTCACGTCGGTATGGCCTGGACGTAGAGCATGCTCGTCGAACTTGCGGCCCAAAACGATTAACTTTTCTCCCAGATAACATAACATCAAAGTTTTACTGAAAATATCGCAGCTTAATATTAAAATTTCGAATTACATATAATTACTGATATCGAACCGCAATATTTGCGGACGAACTATTATTAGTCACTTAGAATCGATGCCCCATTTCCACATCATAATGGGAAATATTTTAGCAACTGGTGATAAATTATATGTACCACATTATTACCCTTAAGCTGTCTTGCCTGATGTGCCAAAAATTAAACCTTCCACTTTCAGAGAATAAATTAAAAAAGTTCATTTACGTTACTCTTCTTGGTTTGTGCAGTTATTCTGTGTCTGGTAATTTAATGTCCAAATGTCGTTAAGAAAAAATGTTGATTTTTATCAGTTTTTAATTTTTTATATTGTGTTAACGATTACTCATACATTTTAGGCCTTGCATTCTGTATGTCTTTATTGAACCAGATGGTAGTACAACCGAACGAAAAATTGCTGTTGCACATGGGTATTTCCAAGGAAAGTGGGAATTGAAGTATTTTTGCTGCAAAAATATAAATGATAAAATAATCTGCTTGACATACAATTATGATATACATGTTTTAACTTTTTTTTTAAACACGTATACAAATTTTTTTATACAAAATATTTATACAAAAAATTTTTGCATAAAGTATCACTATGAACATAAGCAGTGTGACATTTTTCGACCATATGACCTCTAAAGTTTCTATAAAGAGAAGAAATGTTTATTGAAATCCCGCTCTGGCCAAAATAATCTCGGAAGAGAAAGGATTCGGGTCTTGGAAGATTGGGACTGCAGCTGAGTCGAAAGAATGTCTTGTGTATGTATGCATATTTATTTACAGTTGAGAATGGATACTGGTCTTGGAAGATTGGAGCTCCAACAGAGACGAAGGAATATTTCTGTGTTTATAGATATATATTTATCTACAGTAGAGAACGAATATAGGTATTGGAAGATAGGGGCTTCGGCAGAGTCAAAGAAATGTTTTGTGTATGTATATATTTTTTATCTACAGTAGAAGATTGATGTTGCGGCAGAGTCGATGCAATGTTACATATAGTACCGCCCGCGCAACCTTTAGCCTTTAGGTAGAAATTGGAAGCGTGGTTGTGAATGAATTTAGGATATTTCATGTAGAAGATGGGTTCCCAGTTTGCATATCAACATCGGATTGGCCGTGGCTCATCCTCATCCAATTGGCCACGTGTTGCAAGTTAATTATCCATCATGGAATAGTTTGTTGTCCTCGAAAAGTATATTCTTAAAAAAGTTCTTAAACAGCATTAAATAGCATAGAATATAACGCGTTCTCTTATTTTATTCATCAAACATTAGCAATGATATTCATGAAATTCACAAATAATGTGTGAGGAATACTGAATTGGGACCAGGGACCCGAACAAAACATTTAAATGTCCACCTGTTTCGCAGTAAAGTCAATTAAATGTACAAAACATATCCTGCTTTCCTCTTACAGTTTAAATACTAATTCGGGTAAAAAGAAAATTCACAGACTTTAAATGCAAAATAATAAAATGATGCCATAAAAAAAGGATGGACGCTGTTACGAAATGCATTGTTTTCCTAATATGTATGAATTTTGTACGTTAGCGAGTGAATATTCTGATGACCACGAGACACTTCAAGTATAAGAAATTCCGTTAAATCAGGGCTTAATTATTCTTAACGAAATTAAATTAAGTAATTAACATTGTTTAACTTTTAGGATAAATACACTCTACAAAAAAAAAATGACGCATCAAGAAGGAGTTGCCCAATTGTAACGAAATTTCGCATACAAAGGTGAACTGAACTGAACATGCAAATGAACAAAGGTACAAAGGTGAACTGAACATGCAAATGATTAAACTTTGGTGTCCAATGAATGAATAGCGGGAGCTACAGCGCATCGGAACTGCGCACTCAGTAGGTGTTTAAAAGAAGCGATTCTCAATCATATGGTCATATTTTCTGATGCATTGCGATTTAGGATACCTTTCAACAACCAAAAAATGCCTCGTCGTAGGATTCGAGCTCATTACGAGCAACTGTCAGAGTTTGAAAGAGGTCGTATCATTGGATTGAAAGAGGCAGGTTGAATAAATCGGAGAATCGCTCGTCACTGCCAACCAAGATTATAGTGGTGCTAGGCTCGATCAGGTTGGAAAGACGTTGGGGACGTCAAGCACTTCATATATAGCACAAGTTAGGACAAATTCATTCGAAATAAAATTAATAATGTTACTTAAATGGATTCAAGAACGATTCAGTTCAACAATTTATAAATAAACGAAAAATAATTCTGTAGTGCGCTGCATGAGTGAATGGAATCTTGAATGAAGATTAGAAGTTAAAAAGAGCATGGTTTTTTATTGGGTTCAGTTCACAGCACACGGATAAATCACAATAATAGTTATAAGGGATACATAAAAGACAACACGACACGCAACAAACATACACCCGAACAACAACAAACTAGATATTGGGCAGCAGTCTCTCTTTCTCAACGTCATCATATGTGGTCTTAGCAGTCCCGTTAAAGTTATAGTCATGGTGGCTGTTACAATCTCCCCCTCTGTCCCTGACGCCGCCCCATCGAGGAGCCAGGAAGAGTTTTTCTTGGCCTGCCTCTTTTACGATGAGGAGTTAGAGGCTTAGTTGATGGACCTTGATGAGGACGTAATGCTGAGGTATGATAGACCCAATAAGAACATCAGGATCCTCGGGAATGGCCACCTGAAACGTAGTAGGAGATCGTTGGCTGAGAATAACATAGGGAGCATCTCTGAGTGGCATGAGCTTTGATGCTCTTTGTCGTGCAGAACTACTCAAAGGATGTTTGTTAACCCTGTCACCTACGCTAATTTGTATCTAGGCATACGACTTTTATCGGCGTATTGTTTACGATAGTCTTGTTTAGATTCTACACGCTCCTTTATTTGTTTTGTAAGGTTGGCAAATCTTATTAGATATGGAGTAATCTCGGCTACAAGGTTATTCTGGATGATACTCCTAAGGTCATGATTGATGTCATCAGTCCTCCGAAGTTCTCGACCGAACTGAAGAAAAGCCTCAGTGTGATTGGTGGTTTCACTTTTAAGGGTATTCGTTGCAAAGAGAATAGCTGGAAGATTCTCGGCCTATTTTGTGTGATCGTCTCCAACTTGATTTTGCCGTTCCACTGGATTGGCTTGTGGGTGGTAAACAGGAGTGAACACTTGATTTATGTCCAGAAGATAGCACACCTGCTGCATAACTGCACTGACAAATTGCGCTCAGTTGTCGCTGACAATGCGCCTGGGTAGGCCAAATCGCAAAAAGACTTCTTCAAGAAGTGTGACAGCACATTCTTTTGCTGTGGCGTTGAGTGAAGCAAAGAGCTGAACCCACTTTGTTGTGCAATCCTCAACAATTAGAATCAACTTTTTACAGTCAGAGGTTACCGGTAAGGGACCAAACAAGATTTAGCAAGAGTCTCAAAACATTGACCATACACTGGAGTCGGCAACAAACCAGATGGTTTCTGATTTGATGGTTTGTACCTGTTGCTCTCATTACAATTTTTAACATAATTCTGAATATACTTTCGCATTCCAGAGAAGTAAAACCTCTGAGAAATTCGATGGTATGTTCCATCAATTCCAAAATTTCCAGCAGTTGGAGAGTCGTGATACTCTTGAAGAACTCTGTTCCGCTCATGAGAGGGAATGACTAGCTGAGCTTCTGATTCAGAGTCAGGGGAGTACCGATATAAAAGTCCTTGATTCATTATATAATCACGTCTAGTGTAGTGTCATCTTTCACGGGATTTTCAAAAGATTGTACAATTTTCTTAATGTCTTCATCTTTTAGTCGTTCCTCTCGTATGTCCGCAGTGCGACGACTAGGCATGTCGATAGTCACACTACACACTTCACATAACATTTCCTAATGTCCACATACGGGATGGGATAACAAGTCTGCTATGACATTTGTTTTTCCTGGATATATTCCTTTTTCAGGTAGAATGACTGGAATTGAAGGGCCTATCTCGCTAGTGTACCTGAAGGTGATTTTAAAGTCAGAAGCCATTTTAGGGGGTAGTGATCGGATGCTATAGTAATTTCTTGGTCATCAATGTAACCTCGAAATTTGTTTAGTGCCCAAACAACGACAAGAGCTTCTCGTTCGGTGGTGGAGTAATTTTTCTCAGCTGTAGTTAACAGTATATTTGCATATTCAAAAGGATGCTCTTCCTCTCCTTTACCTTGCAAGAGGACAACCCCTAAGGCATGGTTACTAGAATCAGTATGAAGAATGCTAGGTTTCATCGCATCACTTTGTTTCAAAACAGAAGGACTGGTTAGAAGTTGTTTAAAAGTTTGAAAAGAATTTTCTTCTTCATCTCCTCAAGAACAAGCTCGATTTTTCTTAGTGAGATTGCTGAGAGGTCTGGCTACCTATGAAAAATGAGGAATAAATCTTCTGTACCACGAACAGGTTTGCCAGAATGACTGCACCTGCTTTACGTTCTTGGGAGGAAACATATCTCTGATAGCAGAGGATTTTTCAGGGTCCATTTCCACTCCTGAACTTGTGATATAGAGTCCAAGATATTTCATTCTATCACAAACAAAATTACATTTTCTTCAATTTGTATGCAGTTTAAATAGCAAAAGTCTCTCATATACAGCTTTGAGATCTCGAGATGTTTTTCAAATGTTTCTGACAGGATTATGATATCATCGAGGTAAGAAAGAATGAGAATATCACTTAGGCCAATGCTAAACTTGTCACTCAGTCTCTGAAATGTGGTTGGGACCATTTTCAAGCCAAAAGGCATTCGAAGATAGCGAAAAGTTCCAAATGGACACACAAATTCTGTTTTTGCCTCTGTCAGAAACACAGACATTCACCTATTGGTAACCTGATTGTCAATCTATAGTCGTCATAAAAGGTGTATGCTTCGCTTCGTAAAGTAAGCCATCCATTCTAGGTAATGGATAAGTGACAGCCACTGTCGTAGTATTAAGACCTCTATAATCGATGCAAAGACGGATTTTACAGTTCGCTTTGGGAACGAGCACCCCAGGCGCAGCATACGGGAATTCACACTCTTCTATGACGTTCTGTTTCAAAAATTTATCAAGTTCTTTCTTAAGTAACTCTTTCTTTGCTGGTGGTAACCTACAGTGAGGCACAGAGACAGGAGGACTGTCTCCAATGTTGATACGGTGTTTCATGAAGGGAGTTTGCTCTCCCCCGGTTCTAAGACTGTTTCGTACATCTTTAGTAATGTACTCAATTTATTTCTCTGCTCAGGTGTCAGACATTTACCTTCGTCATCGCGCAGTAAATATGTATTTTCCTCAATCTTGGGTCGGCTTGGAACTTCTTGGATAATTACTTCTTAAATAAAATCATACGTTCGATGGGGTGAGTCACTAAAGAACCAATTGTAGTGTTTGAGGTTCAAAACAATGCCAGCTTTTTGTAAAAAGTCTATCTCCAAA
Organism: Nephila pilipes; assembly: GCA_019974015.1. Lineage (NCBI taxonomy): Eukaryota > Metazoa > Arthropoda > Arachnida > Araneae > Nephilidae > Nephila > Nephila pilipes. The sequence continues at coordinate 109,816 of BMAW01068533.1, read as the reverse complement.
AGTTTTCGGTTTTCTTTAGTATAAGGCAAAGCTATTAGTAGTGTACGGATGACACGTCCTTCAAGTTTGATAACTATACTGGTTGTGTAGACTTCCACTTCGGACTTTTGGCAGTCAGCAAGTGACATAGAGGATCGAGTCTTCTGAAAGTTGGCTCCCTCTCTCTGTAAAAGGAGGTTTAAGGTTTCTTCAGCAATTGTGTGACTAGCTCCAGTATCGGAGCATGCAGTTCCCCACTCGCCATTTACAGCTAACTTCAGCACCGCACTTTGATTTGGAGTTGAAGAGCATGAATGCAAACTGATGTTGCTAAAATTTGCTGAGTCCTTATTCGCTGTTGGTTTGCAATTTGGACATCTGGGTTTCGTAACACCTGGCTTATCGCATCCATAACTCGATACCGATGATCTCTCTGATCTGTTATCAGTTTTCAATTTACCACCTTTACTAAAAGTTCATGTACAACCGGCTTGGTTGGTTTTATCAAATCTGCTATCAGGTGAGCTTCTTTTGGAGTTTAAAATTTAGAAGGGTATTCTCTTGAATAGGCCATCTTCTTTACTGAAGGAGTATTATTCCTGTCGCAGCAATAGACACCCAATTTGTCTGCTAATTCAGAAGGTGACACCCACTCAGACCAGTCGTCTATAGAAATGATCTCTCACTTCGAGAGGTATATGTCTTTTAATTTGATCAGATATGATTAAGCCCTTTAATTCGTTGTAGTTTGCAAATAACTTTTTATTTCAAAATAATAATCACTACACGTGCTCTCCTTAACTTTCTTATGTTGACGAAAGAGTTGTCTGAATTTTTCCGCAGAGAGAATCTCCTCAAAAGCATTTCTTAGACATGCGCGTAGTCCTGTGCTTCGCCTTCGGTTTCCCTAGCAATGAGTGTAGCTTTGTCACTCAGTAAGGCTCCAATTAGATAAGCAACCAATTGGCTATCAGATACTTTTAAAATTTTCAGCTGTCTCTCAAAGAGTTAAAGAAATATTGCTATGTCATCTTCATTCGAGTTAAAACTGGGAATTAGTTTCTTCAATTCTAATTTCGGCTGCTCAGAGATGTCACTGTCATTACTTTTTGGAACTCCATTTTTTTTAGCTTCAAGTTATAGTTTCAACTTCTGTAACTCAAAATCCATTTCCGATTTTCTTCTTTCCTGTTCTGCCTCCAACTCAGATTTTTTCTTTTCTTGTTCTGCTATCTGTTCAGCTTCTTTATTTTTCTCAAGTCATTCCTCAATTATATTCATGAGCAAATTCTTAATTGAATTTTGTTCATATTTTTCGGAATTTAAGATTAATATTTTTATATCCAAAATGCGTAAATCTTCTGTCACAACGAGTCCCATTTCCCAAGCTCTCTCTAATCTCCTCAAATCCTCTTTATTTCTCTTTGTAAGAAAATCTATTACTTTCTGTTATTGAGATCAGTTTGTGATAAAAGTAAAAATTTCCCTTTTTTTTTCTTGAAAAAAAATCAAAATAACTTTCCTAACACACTGATGCTGAAAATCAAAACACAGAAAACATTCAACAAAGAAACTATCAAAAAAGTAAAAGTTACGAAATCAATGAGAGCATTTAATGAATAATAAATTTTACTTACGTTTCTTGGAATACTTATTTTATAAGAACATAAAAAAAATCTCATACGAATGCAACTCAGACAGAGAGAATATATATATATATATATATATATATATGTGTGTGTGTGTGTGTGTAATGAAAACACTTTTCCATTTAATTTTTATTCAAAATAAAACAAACACTATCATCAAACCGAAACGAAAGTAACAAAGTACACAGAGGAAGTTATGACTTATTGACCTTCACTTGAGTGAGAATGGATTTCACGAAAAGAAAAAAAAAATCAGCTTATTCCAGCAAAAGCAAAAGAAAACTAATAAAATAAATTTCAGTTTAAATAAAAATTACACATGCATGTTCTACCTCAATGAAGTAAAGAGATACGATTTCAATTTGTATTGAGAAAATTCTTGATAACGCAGAATTATATGAGGACGAACTCCTAGAGTATTAGGTTGGAATTTGTTTCATGAAGAGAAGCTTGTTTAGCTCTTTATGATAACAGAATAATGTTTTAATAATTCACAAAATATTAATAATTTGTTTACAGAATGGAATACCAGACTGCTAAGCATTGAAATAGTTTAGATATTAACATATACAAGAAATTAATAAAGAAGTTTTAAAAAGTTTCGTTTTAGCACAAAAGACGATAATGACATATAGCATTGGGTGCTCTTAAACATATGATAATTTAAAACATGAGATAAACATTCAAATAAAAGTTTCAATGCAGTTTCGTTTTAATACAATTAAACAATAATGTCCTACAGTATTACGACATTCAAATAAATGTTTTAATACAGTTTCGTTTTAGAAATAATAATATTTAATTATTAAGGGATTGCTTGAAACCCACAAAATGAAGGAAAATATATGAATCTATGCAGATTATATATATATATATATATATATATATAAACTGTTCTAATTAAGAATGTTTCAAAACAAGAAATTTTGTCTCTTGCGACAGTTAGAATTAAAGAATAATTGATTTTTCAAAATCAAAATAAACTTTCCATTCGAGATGAATCGTTAAAATTACAATTCTATTCATAAGATACAGAATTGTTAATTTTCAAAAATAAAATATACTTTCGATTCGAGATGAATCAATAATATTACAATTTTATTCATAATATACAGAATTGCTAACTTTCAAAATCAAGACATACTTTCGATTCGAGATGAATCAAACAACAATTGTTTCGAAATAGGAAATACTGTCTTTTAGTGAGTATCGATTCAAAGAATCGTTAAAATTATAATTTTGAATATAATTCAAAAGATCAAGGTTGTGACGGGTGTATCCACGATCTCTTTTCACTAACAGTCCTCTAGGAAAATTTTCGGGCCTTAGAAATTATTTTCATTGGAAAGCTTCCTTCGAAGAAGAGAACATGATCATGCAAATTAAGACTTATATTTATAGTATAAGCTTTTAAGAAGGAGAAAGGGGGTGGGGGAGATAGGATAGATTTCTAGCTGAATTGTTCTGTAGATTGATAAATAAATTAAGTGTTTTAGAAATGTCGACCTTTTTTTCCAACCCCACACCCTTACAAGGTGATCCATTCTAAATATCTTTGAAACTAATAAGTAAAAGTTACTTATCTTGTGATAAAATCCGCTGCTGCCCAACGTTCGGGTGCAAATTTCGTAGCGCGTGACATGAGTGATTGGAATCTTGAATGAAGATTAGAAGATGAAAAGAACATAGTTTTTTGTTGGGTTCAGTTCACGGAACACAGATAAATCACAATAATAGCTGTAAGGGATGCATATAAGACGACACGACACGCAACAAACATACACCCGCACAATAACAAACTAGATATTGGGTGGCAGTCTCTCTTTCTCGACGTTACCACAGGTGGCGTTAGCAGTCGCGTTAAAGTTACATTCATGGTAGCTGTTACAAATTTGAAATTGTTTCATTATTTTCAGATCAAAGGAGAAGACACAAAATCCAAGCTGAAAAAACTGATGCAGAATTTGTTAATCAATCAACATATTTTCCCCTCACTACTAACACCTATGTGGTGACTGGGTATCAAAGAATAGTCCCACTGTAGCTCATGCATGTCATAAGAGGCGACTAAAATGAGTACCCAGTGTCTGGAGGTATAGTCGGTTACTTTGTCCTTGGGGATTACATCAGAGGAATTCAGGGGCTTGCATTCTTTAGGTAGAATCAGGAATCATGACCCCGAAGCGCCCCACATTGATCTTTCTCGTTCCTATGGGGTTTACTGTCTTTGACAAACATGGGGGACGCGCCCACAGAATATCCTAGTGGTCCTTCTCCATTTTTGACTCTCCTTCTTATCAAACTTTTTATTTATTTATTCTTTTTTTCATTTTTTTCCAATTGTCTTGACCCCAGTTACATCTTGTTAGGCGTAGAATTGTCATATATGGCTCTTGTGCCATTAAACTTCCCTTTCACTCACTCACTCGCTACTAAAGCTCTTATGAGCTTTATTATTTCTAGGATTACTGAATAAATTTTTGTTGTGATTATTATCACTTTACCTTAGAAATATAAGGTATTCTCAAAACTCTAGAAGTATAAATATTTCAAAGTGTTTCAGAATGCTTTAAAGACCAAAAATTCACCTTGATTCACTACATGTTAAAATTAAGTAAATGTAATACAAAATGGGAAAATGAAGAATTAAGTGCAATTTCTGTTTCTCCAAAGAAGAGCAACAGCTGGTTTGAAAATTATTGGAGACTTTAAGGAAACGATCAAACAAAGGCGGATAAATTAGAATATTCCTAATATAACTTTTTAGGTACATTTAAATTCGCACTTCCGTCAAAGTAATATATATTTCTGTTAAGCAATATGACGTTTTTATTGATAGAAAAAATACGTTAATTTTTTTAATGTTTTATTTGAATGTACCATATTAACACTCTTCATAATTCCGAATCATCCAAATATCGAAAACCGACTACCATATCAATAGAGGCAATTTTGATGCGTGAGTATGTAAAAAAATAAAGGAGACGCATAAGCCTGTCAGCAAAGTTTCTTTGCTTAGATATTTTTAAGAAAAACTTTTTATTCATCATTTTTGAACACGAAGGAAATTTACATTATTTTATATATATATATATATATATATATATATATATATATATATATATATATATATATATATATATATATATATATATATATATGTATTGCTCCCCGAAAAGTTATTTTATAAGAAATCTGAAAATATTTAAATTTTATCACATATACATGTATTTACTTAACGTTTTTAAATGCTCTTAAGTTTCAAAGGGATTTAAAAAGTATAAAATTAAGTTCATGTGTTAAAATTTAGTACAGTCTTTGGAAAGTTTAACATAATACAACATTACAGTATTTTTTGCACAAAATACTTCAATATTTTTATCATAGTGATCATGAAAGTTTTATATAGCGCCGTTTAGTTCGCAAATTGCGAAAGAAATTATTGCGAAACGAAAATGTATATGCATCGCATTGGGGTAAGTAGGGTGTGAGAGATACATGGGCTCAGATCCATGTCGAACAATTATGTTTTTCTTAAAAGCATTTAAAACAGGATTAAGGAAAAATTCTGCTTCTCCCCTATTGAAAAATGCCTAATAAGTTATATAAGATGCATGGATATAATAAAGCGACATATTCTTTCATAAAGTATAAGCAGTTGAACCTGTACAGCATAATTTGCATATTTCTAATAACATAAAAAATCTTCTAGAATATTTAGGTTTCGAGGACAAATCAATTAAAATATGAAATATGCTCTAGAGTTCTTGTTGCGTTGTATATAATGATTTAATTTTTCTTTAAAAGTATTTTAACCACTCGTAAAAGAGAGAACGTGTTTGTAATTTTCAAAATATTTTGTTCATCTACTAAAATAGATAAGAGCGGACAAGTAATATATGCAATAAGCAGTGTAGACGTACGAAACAAGGATGATTATGGGAACACGGTATTTACCTTACTTTAATTGAATGACTTTTCTAAATGTATGTACAAAATTTCATAGATATAGCTTTATTATTTAACGCATTATTTAAATTTCTTTTAACCGTGGGCTGTCATTTAATTGATGTTCTGAACTGTTTTTTTCAAAGGTTTTGAAATTTTTATGACAGTTGTGTACTTAAAATGGTAAATTTTTTTATTATAATTAAATTTTGAAATTTTTTCAGATTATTTTGCGAAATAAGTTTGATAATTATGTGCAATGAATAAGAATTAAGGGGTAATTAGTTATTTCTTTAAAATCCTACTATGTTATATATAGCAATTTTTTATTGTTTTTCGTAGTATCTGATAAAAAAATTAGTAAAGCTTTAAATAGCTCTAGTGTAACTAATCCCACACACAAATTTGTGAAAAGAGCTTCTTTGTAATTCAGAAAAAAATGTTTAAAAACATTAAAATTTCTGGAAGTAGGAACTTTAAGAATTGAAATATTTTGATAAAAAATTTAATTTTAATGATCACGTTTATATAT
>BMAW01068533.1:49104-103683 GCA_019974015.1 Nephila pilipes | reverse complement strand
CAAAAACTGAGTGACACTTCGTTCTCGCTCTCTCTTTCCCCCACATTCCACTTCTCTTCTCCTTCGCATACCAGCGTCGGAAGTAAACTTCAAACGCCCGAGTGCGTACCAGCGCCCTTCGCCAATATGGATTTGCTCCGATGAACTAGTCAATTCGAACTAGTCATCATCTATTGTAAATACTTTTCACTCTTCATCATCTCTCCTAATAAACAAGTAAAGCTACTACGAGCCTCATCATTGAATTTCTATAAAAACAACAACATGGAATCCGGTAATGGAATTATCCCCCTAGATAACCGCCCCCTTTGCGTAAGAGCAAACCATTGCAGATTCGAGATGAAAAATCTCATCACTCCACTGTCAACACACACACACACACACACACATATATATATATATATATATATATATATATATATATATATATATATATATATATATATATCTTAGATTTATAAAGAATCTTTTATTAGTATGGTGTAAGAGTACTTCTGGCATGTAATACAACTTAGATTCGTCTAAGAATCGATTCATATAAGAGCTCCAAAGTGCTTAGAGGAATATTGTTCTATTCTTCATGGAGATATTGTGATAGTTCTTGGAGAGATGTCGATGGACGATATCGATTCCGCATTCAATGCTCTATAATAGACCATAACGATTCAATTATATTGAGGTCGGGTGACTGTGCGGGCCAAGGTATATGCTTAAATTAATCCTCATGTTCATTAAACCATGATTAGACAAGTCCCACTGCAGGGATAGGTGCATTACCGTCCTGGAAAATTCCTTCTCCTGCAATAAACAAAGTTTACACCATAGAATGGACTTGGCCAGCTACAATTTCTCTATACTACTCCCCATTGATTCTTTCAGGGTTATGATTGGTGCAACGGAAGACCACGACACGGCTGCCCATATCATGACAGATCTTCCTCCATGCTTGACAGTTGGAAGGAAACAATCAAAGTCATACGTTTTTCCGGTGTCCTCCAAACATTCACCCGTCTTGTTGTAGGGAAAAGTGTGAAAAACGATTCGTCAGACCATATTACTTTCTTCTACTTATCAATCGACCAAGTTTTGTGACACCACTGTAGACGACATTTGGCATTATCATCTGTGACAAGTTGCTTGGGAATTGCTTCTCTACCTTAAATGTTCGGTTTTTGAAGGTGCCTTCTAACTGTAATCACTGATAATGGAGAATTGAGATCCTGAATGAGCTCTGAGGTCACTTTTGCTGCAGTTGGTTCGCTTTCTAGATATTACAATCCGCTTCAATGCCGTAGGTCTCTTTCACTGAGCTTCACTTTCCACCCTTTATTTTGCTTTACCTAGCTTGTCTTGACGCGTTTTGTCATAACTCTAGACACAACGTACCTCTAGAAACGTTTAAAAGTTGGGATGTTTCGTTCAAATTTTCTCCAGCTAGACGGGCTCCTACAATTTGGCATGTGAAAATCTAAAAGATCCGATATGTTACGCTTTTGAAAAAATTCCAACACTTATAGAACTTCAATAAAGCTACAGTATACTTCCATAGTACATACATTTTATCTATAAAAGAAACTGGTTATTGTTATAATATTTTAATGCTTAAGAAGCATATTCAAAAATGTCACTTTTATTCACAGGTGTTTCCATTATTCTCATAACCATCTCTCTCTCTCTGTATATATACACACGCACACACACACATATATATATAGTATATATATATACATACACGTCGCACTGATTGGCAACCCGAGGGCTATTGGTGACGGTCCACTTAATTTTGAATTGGTCAAGTGACGAGGACGATACTTGAGATAGTACCTCCCTCTCCAGACAGAAACCAAGAAAAACAAAATCATAAAGAAAAGAAAATATAACTTTTTAAAATTCTTATTGGATTTTGACGGATTTATAATATTCAGGTATTTTTAAAAAAAATTATTCAAAATAATTAACTAAAAAAGCAAATAACTAAGTAGAAGAATATTTTGATAGTTACAGATAAAGTATAACAATTATTTCTTTAAATTAATGAATAAAGCACAAAGAAAACTAATAAATAATTTGTATTTGACAAAAACATGAACCGAAATAATTATATATATATATATATATATATATATATATATATTATAGAAACAAGAAATAAAACTAAATATAATTCCTTCAAAAATTACAATTGAAACTTACATATAAATTTGTTAGATAATCGAAAAAATAAAAGAAAAAAATGAATATTTTTTTCAATTTCAAAAACCTTGGAAAAAGATCATTTCTCTACTATATATTTAAGAAAGATAAAAATTACCGGGCAAAATGCATGACAGAAATAACAAAAAGATAAACTTCAAAATGTGATTAAGTACAAATTAAGGCAAGAAAACAATGAAAGCAAAGAAGAAGTAAAAGACATAAAAAAGGAAGTATAACATTTGTAAATTCTGAATCTAACTTATGACAAATTACCAGATTTAACATGTTTCACTGGCCCGACATCCCCAACAGAAAAATGTTATATAAAAATATGGAAAATCCATGAAGTTCAAAGTAAACAAAATACACACATATTAATATAAGAATACAAATAATTATGTGTAGAAATAAAAAGAAATTCCCAAACATTAACCAATGAATACTGAGAAACAGCAATATAAATTCAACCAATCAGATTTAAAAAAAGAATAAAAATAAAAACTTATAAAACAAGTAACATATTTAACATACCACGATTTTCCCGCCTTGTTATAACAGGAAATGTAGCAATGTCATTTATTAGAGAAAAAGAGTATTAATACATAGAAATTCTAAGGACTTTAAAATAGGAAAAGAAAATAAAAAAATATTTTAAAAAAAATTAAAAAGTAGAAAAATGCCATATAATATACCATTGAAAAAAATAGAAATGCAAGGTTAAACTTTTTTACACCAAACTAAAGAATTATTTTTTAAATTATGCTTAGTAAAATTCTTTCTCACACAAAGAAAACTCTACATCCTAGTAAATTTTCTAAAACCAATTTATTGTATTGTAAGTATCCTCATATACGCACAAGTTGTGCTTTCATCGACCACCCTGGATGCGCCAGTGGCCTTACAACTCATATTTGGATAAATTTTGAAACACTTGGGAAAGATGGAATTTAGGCTTTCTGTGAAGTAGAGGCTTCCTTCTCATTGACTGTTAAGGAGAGTGGTCTAGTAAGGGGTAATAATAAGTATCCTGCGTTTTTGACACAAGTATGATATTATGCATTATTTAGTTATAAGTTATATTTCTAAGAATTTTCTCTTCCCCCTCGCCAATTTTCGAATATACATATATTTTAATGTTCAGAAATTCCGAAAAAGAATAATTAAAATATGAATATTTTTTTAAAAAATCGTAGGGAAGAGGTAATTCCTTAGAAAACTTATTATTATTTTTAATACTTAAACTTATTAATTATTTTTTTTCTCTTTCATATGTACTTTTTTGCATTCAAATAGATAAAATAGTATAAATTTGTGGAAGATAATAGAGATTCCATGGGATTAATAGTACATCCATGAATTCCAAATGGCCAGTAGACAGGAGACTTAAGGGGACTTAGTACCTTTCGAGATAAAATAAAAAGTACATTTTGATACCATTTTTCGATTCATCATAAATCATGCTTGTCTAAAGTGCGACCCAAAAGCCTTTAAAATACGGTCCAAGTGCAAATTATGAAAATATTTAAATTTACACATTTTTATTAAAAAAATTAATGTTTGCAATATTTTTCAAATATAATCGATTCGTTGACAGTTATTTTGAAATAAAAATTTAAATAAAAACATCTTAATATGCCCTGAGAATTTACGTTTCGAATTATGTGTGTATCCACTCGACGGTGAATTTTTTGAAGAATTACAATATTTGTATGCAGTATATTGTATTGTATATTGATTGCCTAATCCTTTTGGCCAAAGGAACCTTTCACAGAAAAAGAGTCCTGCCCCATTTTCTTTAGAAATAAATAAATTACCTTCAAATTGAATGCATTGAACTGCAAAGTGACATTCAACTGAAAGAAAAATTTAGGGAAGTTTCTTTACAAGAGTTTTATAAAGATTAACTACCCCGCGATAAATATCCTATTTTTAACAATCTTGCTTTATTAATGTCTTCAGCTTTTGGAAGTACCTATATTTGTGAACAATTTTTTTCAAGAATGAAGCATACAAAAAACAAAAATAGGATAAAGATTACTGATAAATATCTTGAAAATGCATTAAGAATTGCAATCTCGTCTATTGAACTCGATATCGATTTGCTTGTTCAACAAAAGCAAATTCATCCATCTCATTAATTTGAATTTTTTCTATCTTTATGAAATCTAAACTAAATGAAACGAAACTTTTAGAAATTTAAAATAAATATGTACCTATACAAATCTAATTCAAATTTTCAAAAAATTATAACAAAAAAAAAATTTAACTTATTTTAATAAAACTACATACAGTTCTTTTTTTATTTCAATTTGTTGAAAAAATATTGTGTGTGTGGCCCAGCAAATGTTTTTTTGTTGCAATGTGGCTATTAAATGGTCATAGTTCAGACACCCATGTAATAAATCAATAACTTTTGCTGATAAGGATCTTTGCCATTTATATATATAAAAAAAAGCGTAAAATTTAAAGTACTGAATGAATTTTCGCTACTAAATGAATATTTTTTTAAAACATCATGAAATGTGCAAATAAAAATTTAAAAAATAAATTAGCTTACTTTCTGCTACCCACAAGATAACATTTAAAAGGTGAAGAGTCGAACCATTATTCTTATACCAAATTAAAGTTAAATAATGCCCTTATTCTGCAAACCTCAAATTTTAAATTTATCTCACATTTAAAAAGACTGAAAAATTTAAATATGTCGTAAAATTTGGAACTAGTAAAATTTTTTTTATCTATCATGCTATAAAATAAAATCCGATCATTTCATTAACAAAACTGAGATTTACAGAATAAACATCTATAAGTACAACACCCCCGCAAAATTTTAAGACTTTACATGCAAAACTTTTTTTCAATCCTGTGAGAAAGTGTGAAAATAAAAAATTGAGAAAAAGCAATTTATTTACATTGCATTTAATGAAAAAGCGCTTTTAACATTTACATTTTTTTACTGCACAGGGCATAGTAATTGTCGAAATTTGACGCCTTTTTGCTTTAAAATGTTCCCAACATTCCATACGATTTTTTAAAAACAAATTTGAAAAATCAAATTTTTGAAAGTGTAAAGGTACTAAGTCCTCCTAAGATAATGCATGAATCGATAGGTAAATAAAACTCTTTATTTTTATATGTTTTATTTCAATCCAATAAAAAAGGAAATATTTATTACGACAAATTTTTGAAAATTAAATTCATTACTGGCGAAAACAGGCATCAAGCATACACTCTAAACTTTTGCGATAAAATTTTGAAAAGTGGTCTGCTACGATCTTTTGTGTTTAGCTAAACCACTAGACCTTTGGTGGCTAATAAACCTGCAGTTAATACCAAAATAATCAATGAAATACAAGGTGTTTCATATTGAATGGGACAAAAAGAAAACATGATTGTGAACGTTGTAATTAATAAATTTAGAAAATTCAAATTTACCTCAAAACTACATTTATTCAAGTTTCTACAGGTGCTCAATATGTGCCCCTCCGGTGACACGACAACTGTCTACACGGTAATCATGCTCCTGCCACACTCGTGATAACATATCCCCTGTGATGGAGTTCAACACTGCAGTTATCCGCTGCTTCATTTCCTCTAAGTCCTGAGGAAGTGGAAGCACAAACACCTTATCTTTAACGAAACCCCAGAGAATAAAAATCGCAGGGCGTTAGATTTTAGCGGTCAATGAAGACATGTCAAATCCTGTGGCCCAGCACGGCCAATCCAGCGATGGGGAAGACGTTCGTTCTGGAACTCAAGAACGTTTTTATTCCAATGTGGGGGAGCACCATCTTGCTGCAAAATGAAATCAGGAACAGCTTCCTCCAGCTGGGGGAGCAACCACTCAGAGAGCTTGTCTTGGTAAACGTCCCCATTAATCGATTTTTCAGCAAAGAAAAATGGACCAAAAACACAACTATTTGATAAAGCGCAGAAAACGTTCACCTTGGGAGAATCACGCTGATGTTCTAATGTTACATGGACATTTACCAAGCCCCAAAATCGCAAATTATGGCGATTAGCTATGCCACATAAGTGGAACGTGGCTTCATCGGTAAACACCAGTATTCTCGAAACCATTCACGTCGAACTTTTCTTGAAATTTCACACAGAAATTCTTACGCAACGGTTTGTAAGTAGGTTTTAAAGCCTGGACCATCTGATATCTGTACGGTTGATTTGGAGACGCTTCCGTAAGACACGCCACACCGTTGTGTGGGGGACAGCCAGTTCTGTACCTGCACGTCGCGTTGATTTTGAGACTCAGTAAAAACGAATCACGAATTCTTTTAACCACTTCGGCTTTTGTTTCTTTTCGTCCTGGGCTTTTGTTCTTACATAAACAGCAGGTATCCTGGAACTGCTTCACCCACCTGCTTATGTTATGCCGATGCGGTGGTTCTTTACGAAATTTCGTGCGAAAATGTCTTTGCACAACAGTTACCGAGGAGGTTTTGGCATATTCGAAAAAGCAGCACGCTTTTTCCTGCATGGACGACATTTTGTTTAACAGAGCCTCTAGCGGCGAGTTCGTCATTCGATAATTTTCCCCTGTTGCCAAATAAAACTTATATAATTGTAGTTGCAGAATAAATTTGTTTTGGCTAAATAAATCCATTACGGCAGTCACACTGGGCTATTCTTTTTGTCCCATTCAATATGAAACACCCTGTATTTTTTAAGCCATTAGTAAATTGAAATTCTGATATTTTTTGAAACGCGCTGCTATTTAATAAATTGACCGATGACTACATTCGAAACCAATTTAAAAAAAATGATACAATGATCTTTTCATACTTTCGAAGACTTTAGTAAAAAAAGCTATATAAATATCAGGTTTTCAAAATTATTTTAAAAACTGTATGAGTTAAGTTCACTTATTTAGTAAATATGTTGAAAATGTAACATATTTTATAAAAATTCTTAATTGAAAAGAAAGATCGTATGAAAATGACTTTAGCAACTAGATATAGATTGAGTCCATCGTATGTTATCGTAACATTATACTAACTGTGTTTCATAAGAACTTCAACTCATATTTATACTTAAAATGCAATATATTCAGTGTAAGTTTAGTTCGTTTTGATTTTTGTTAATATTGTTATTAAGCTGATGTATTTTTAAATCATCGCTTTATTTTCCACCTTCTGTAAGTGTATATAATTGGTTTTACTGTGAATAGCTTCATGCTCTGGGGGGATGGGAGAAATGAAATGAGCTTTGCTACTTTTATTTTTACGTTTACCTTTTTTTACCTGTAAAGTTTTCGAAAAAATAGAATTATTTAAAATGAGTATTAATTAGCTTAAAGGAAGCGTGCTTCTGAGCCCCTGGCTCCACAGAAGTAATTACTATCCAGAAAAGAAAATACCTTCTTCAAATTATTAAGGAATTTTTATTTTTACAAGCACAGTATTCTAAAGTACAACAACTTTGACAAATATAACAACAAAAATTAATAGATACAGATGATTCTGCCACAAAAATCCGAAATTAAATTAAATATTAAAATAAGAGCATGATAAATTAATAAAGTAGATAGTATTATCATGTTAAGAAAATAAAATAACAAAGCAAACTAAATGTAATTATTATAATCATAATGTATTATAATGTTAATCTTTTGAACTTAACACCATGTATCCTTTAGTTTATGCCCACGTCATTTTTAATAGCCCCTTGGGTGGCTAAAAAATTTCCTTCAAGTCTTGCAGATTGCCTTATTAGGTCTGCTGGCGAAGGAGCAAAATAAGTCTTCTTTCTTTAGGTACTCCAGATCTTTCAATTTTTAGAAGCTGTATTTCTTTTACCATGATCCATTCTTTAACAATTGCTGCAGAGGATAATCAGGGGTGCATTGAGGGCTTAGGCGGAGGGTCTCGTTTCGATTAGTAATTAGCGGTCTCCACAAAAATATCTGTCCTTAAAAATTCTGAATTGCGATATGATTATATTACCAAACAGAATTACGAGGATTAAACTAGCTGAAATCTATACGAGTTAAAATAATAGCACTTCAAGAGAAGAAATTAAAAGAACACATTAATCTGAAAACCAAGAGCTGTCATGTTCTACTTTCTGTTAGAAAAGACAAATGATCCGGAGGATTGGATTTTCTCTTAAGAGATGTAAACTATTATTAAATCACAGTATATCGCAATTTTAAAATTTAGATTTAGAAATGCAAAGCATTATTATTAATTGGAAGGAGAGGAAACTTTAATATTTTTTAACAAAAACAACCTCCTAACCAAAAGAGCTTTCCTAATTATTCCTTTGACTTATTTGATGTAAACAGTATTTTTCTTAGTGACCTAAAAGTTAAACGTTATACTTGGGGCATTATAGCTAACAGTCAAATAAGTGTTTAACTACTTAAGTAGATAAATGACTATGCCAATATTGTTTTTAATAAGGGTTCACCTATTCATTTCTCTTATAGTTACAGTACTGAGGATATTCTTTATTTATCTATTGTTCTACCAGACATTTATTTTTTTCGCAGTTGGAAAGTATTACAAAATATCGGCAATGACTATTTACCTATTTTGTTGGAAATAAAAAGGATACAAGAGATTTTACTTAACAGGAAAAAAAAAATTGGAATTTCAAAGAAAAGTTAACTGAGAGAGTTAGGGAAGCCTTATATACGAATAGATCAAGATATTCTCTCAGATCCTTCCGCTAAAGACAAATCTTTTGATAAACTTTATGCAGCTGAACTTGCCAATAAGAATATTGTTTTTAGGTTGCGTATCAAACAATCAGTATTCTCTAGAAGCAATTTCAAATATTTCTCTCCTTCCTTCATGCAGAGATTTCTTTTATTAAAACCTATCTTGGATACAAGAGGTACAAATTCCTACAAGAATAAAAAATTTCATAGATAAACTCTCTTAGAGGGAACCTAAACAAAATAAATGCACAAATTTAATAAAAACTGCCTTTCTTATTAGCAGAGAGAAAGGGAAAGAATTTTGTAAATCTGTTGATGCTCATAATCCAAATTTCAAACTTTGAAAACTAACGAAATCTTTTAAGCGTAAAACAGCTGCATTAAGAAGAAAGCAATTGTATGTTAGATAAGAATGTACAAGTTTCCTCATAGGACCAATTTATTGAAATCCTGCTGTTTATTGGATTCCCATTATTAAAATATAAACAATTTAAAACTGACTGAGAATGATAAACGCATTGAAGTTCAAGTTGGGAGAATTATTCACTGTTGTCGCATCTCAACCTAGTATAACTATGATATTTTTAGAGATGCACTTATGATGCAGGAAATGAATCCCGCTTTAAGTGTTCTTGACCCACTTAAGTCTTTAGAACCTGATAACAACCATAACCTTTTAACTTCGACTTGGTTATAGGAAACAACAAAGACTGTTGGGAATCTTAAATTTGTCTTGGAGACTTGGACGACTTTACCGTGATTGGAAAAGAGCCTTGATTTTTCCTATTAGAAAGCCAAATAAAAAAGTCAACTCTCCAGAGAGCTATAGACCTATCATCTAAACTAATATTTCTTGTTAACTAATGAAAATAATTATTTTGTATAAGTTTACTTTTTTACGTATTGTCTTCATCCAAGAACAGCAATATAGTTTTAGAAGAGGACATACTGTTATGGATCAAATTTTGTGCTTCGGACAAAAGATTCAGGATTCTAAGAATCTAAATTTATCAAATAATAGGATAGATGATTTCCTAGACTTATCAAAGGCCTTAGACAGAGTTTGAAGAAATAAATTTATCGACAAGCTCTTTAATACCTTTGATATATTAGACAAGCCCCTTGTGGATCTAGAACTTCATGAGGGAAGCACATATCAAAGTGAAGTTTAAAGACTATCTGAAACCTTTAAACTGAGTCAAGGTGTCCCGCAAGGAATATTATTCCACCCACTACTCTTCTCACTGTATCTTTTGGCATTAAAATGAGGATCTCCAGAAGGTGAGAGGTTGATCTTGCTGCAAACCTTTTGTTGTGATAATATTGAAGAGTGAGATATCTGGAACAATTGATGTTACTTGATATGTAATTATGCTATAGTTAATGCTTAAAGCAATCAGGCACATAGGAACCACTTTATAACAAGTGGTTGTATTCCTTTTCTAATTAATATACTGAACTAAAATTAGTGTTCACAGAAAGCTCAGAGTCACAAAAATTATTAATATTGTTATTTTCTTAGTTTTAAAACAAAAGTGGAATTATAATCGTCCTTATTGTATAAACTGTATACTGTCTGCTCCAACCACAGAGGAGTCCTCAAGAGATCAGGTGGATCAAAGAGGAACACTTTGTTGAAGGTCAGGGAATAGGAGAGTAACCATATCGTACCATTTCGCCCCTTCATTTTCTATGTGAATTTTGAAATTGTATGTTGTCCGTGGGTAAAAAACTATTATACTACCTTAATAAAATACTGTTACACTAGCGAATACCTTTAAATGAATCTAAAACGTTCCATTGCCATAACTGGCATTAAACGGAAGCTCAACGGCCTCCTACACTGACGCCGAACGGTTTCCACAACGAAGACCAACGGCTCCTACACACACACGGTATGTCAATTTAAAAAGAAAAGAAAGTAACTTCTATCTTCCGCTGATGTGAAACTATTTATAACCATAGATTTTTAACTGGACCTAAAAATGCAAAATGAATAAAATTCACCTTTTGAATGGAATTGTAAAAATTGTAATAGCCGCGGTAGCCTAGTGGTCATGGTCGTGGATTCACGACCGACGGTTTTCGTCGAGTCGCGGGTTTGAGCCTTGATGACACTATGGACACGCCGTTTTGCCGAGGCTGATGCACGTTAAATCTCTCAAGGCCTATAAAGTCCACCCGTTGAAGTGGTGTGGAAGTTAGGAGAGAGGGGTACCAGCTCAGATGTCGTCATCGTCACTTGACTGAGACTCAAAATTACGAAGTCCGTCTCCAGTATCCCTCCTGTTCCTTCTAGTGTGTGTGTTACGACGATAAAATCAATCCAAATCCAATCCAGAAAACTGTGTAATTTTATCTCTGAAAATCAATTGCGATAATTTTTGTTTCCAAATTATTTGAGTGCGTACCATTGAGTCACAATTTAGCACCCATGTAAAACTCATGTAATTGCATTAATTGATATTTCTAGACAACAAAATTTTTTATAAAAATAATTAATTTTTTCAATCGAGATTTATATGAACTAAAAGATGTAACAATAGTTTTTAAATGCATTATAATACATAAGTTGTTAATGCTTGAGATGTTAATACTTCTTTTCATCTCATACTAAGCTATGGTACTTAATTACAAAGGTATTTTATTTAAGCGCCTCATGCTTTAATAAATTTTATTTAACAGATTGTATTGCAAAAATAACACATCAAAAATAATTGTTATACCTTTTAGTCCATTTCAAAATAAAATCTGAATTAAAAAAAAAAATTTTACTTATATATATAGTTCTTTTTCTTTTTTTTTTTTTTTTTTTTTTTTTTTTTTTTTTGAATTTACAGTAACCGAAGTTTATGTTTAATGCACGCTGGTGTTGCCATCTATTGCTGGAGTAAGAAGTTCAAATAAGCGATTGTTTTTTTTTAAATTTATTTTAGCCGAATACTTTTTTTAATAATTTTTTTTATAATCGAATCGTGGTAATCAGTTGTGGTTTTTCTATCTATTAATTATATATGATCTAAATTTAAATAGTAATGTATAACAGTAAGCTATTATACTCGTATAAGTTATTTTTGCTATAGATTCCTTCGAATGAAAGAGATTGATTTTTTTTAAGAAAATTAGGAATAAAACTCTGAAAATTCAAGAGTAAAATCATTATAAATTAAACATTTATTTATAGTCTGAAGCTGATTGATTTGTAATTATATGACAAAATTTTTATTATTATCCTAGTATTCTTTTCTTACTTTATTATTGTTTCTGGAAAAAAAAAACCTTTCAAATTTAAAAAAAAAATAAGACAAAAGTGGCAAGGAAAGGCTGCAAAAAGAGATGTTAATTTAAGAGAGATATTGAAATAAAAAAAGTATATTTCACATATTTCAAAGATTTCGATTTGTTTCATTAATGATTCAATCAAAATATATGGTGTTTTATTAGCAGCGAAAATTGCAAATTTAAACAACTGTCAAATGATTAAGAGGACATCTGAGCTGATCCTAATATAAAATGTTCATGCCATGGCTGTCTATAACAGTAAAATTCCATTGAATTTAACATGACGCAAATCTTCCTTATCGGAGGTCTAACAAATATCGCACTACTAAGAAGTTCATTATTTTCCCCACTAGTTGCTTATAGCATCTTTTTTTCGTTGTAGTGATAATTTCCATAACATGTTACCATTACAACCTTGTTTTCGAGAATAAGCACCTTTTTACATAAAGCTTCACATATATTTCTCCTCGATTCCTGAAAAAACATTTTCTTGATTATATATTATTTTATCCCTGTGTGTGAGAGAGCATTCTTTCTAATTATTTATCTATTACTCTTATTATAATTTTATTCGAATAATTTTCTTTTAAGATATCGAGTCTAATCAGTAAATTTTATATCTTAGTATATCTCATATTCAACAAAATTCAATATTCATGAATAAATTTGACTTAAATGTAAATAATTTTCTTGTTCGTACAGTTCTTTTTTCAATTTCAGTAAGAATTTATTTTAAATATTTAAGAAAAACAAATTTTAGAGAAATTTAAAGAACAAGGTCTCAAAATCCCGGGTCCTCTAAAGGACAGATGCAAAAAAAAAAAAAATTAAATTGCAATTTAAAACCACAATAAATAAAACAAATCCCTCACCTATGTATTGGAAAACCTAAGAAATCCTCAACTTCGCCATTTAAGGCAAATGCTCCTCAAGAACAGCTTTGTTTTTGAGAAGCTGGTCATTCTGCACCTAGCAGTTCGATTTCCACTTCATTCCTCAGTGCCAACCATGGCATGAAATCTCACACTTTTGGAAGGATTTGTTAGAGGTACATGTGAGTTCTATAATCAGTGCTACCAATTGGAAAAATAAAATTGTTAGATTGAGTGATTGATTGTTTATTTACATCGCAATTAGAAACAACATGAGAACTATCGGCCACGCATTTCGCAAATGTGAACCAAATCAAGTGATGAGGCCTCTCGGTCAAGTGAGGCTGAGCTGGCTTTTCCCTCTCCAAACTACCACATTAAGCCAATGGGAGAACTTTTAGAATCGACAGATTAAACACGCAACAACAACAACTACATGGCAAATCTTTTGTAGCATCAGTACTCGAACCCACGAGTCGAGGAAATAACACCTACAGCGGCCGATAAACTCGAAAGAAGTACATGTGAATTCGTGATTGGGCACGAACTTCAAAAAGCAGTGCTGCCATTTGCATGAAAATAAAATTTGCTCCAGCTGATCGCTGATCTAAATTAAAATCATAAACCGTTGGGTCCACTCTTCAAGAGGAATCTATTTCAGCTGTCTGGTGTTCTCCAGAAGATACGATTTTGCTGCCAATCTCCTCAATGCGTCCAATACATGTTCGATGAGATTTAACTCAGGGAAATACGCTAGATAATCAATACTGTAAAAGAAACTACTGTTTAGAAGCTTCTCAATAGCAAAGGTCTTGTGTAGACGTGCATTGTCTTCCACAAAAATAAAGTCTGGACCAATGGCACCTCAGAAAAAACATACGTGTCAAAGAATAATTTAATCGTAGTAACGGTCTTCGATAATTGAGCGGCTGTCGAATATATGGAGCTTCGTTTGTCTATTCAACATAATGCCATCCCACATAAGCACTCCAGGATTACCCTAATGATCTTATTTTCTAATGTTAGTAGGATGAAACCGTGTTCCTACATCCATATATACCAACTGACTCTGATAATAGTTGCTCAGACTGTAACGACTCTCACCAGTAAATTGAACGTGACTTTATTGATGAGATGTCCAATCTTTGAGTTCTCGATATCATTGTAAACGGTACCGCCGATTGGCTGCTGTTATTGGTATGTAGCGTTCAGGATGACGGGCGAATAAGCTACCTTTATGTAGACGTCTGAACACAGTATACTGGTATACTTGTCTTCCAGTTTCCATGTGCAGCTGCTGAGCAACGTTATCCTGATTCCGGTCTTTTTTGCCTTCGGAAAACAGAACCGGTAATAATTCACCATAGATTTCCTTAGACGACCACCGCCAATTTTTTTTACAGCTGCACTTGCATTTGGAAGGCTTTCCAAGCTCTTGAAACTACACTTTTGTAGATTCCAAATTTTGGGGCAACACTCGTCAAACTGTGCCCGTCTTCATGCTTGCCGATCCTTCTACTACGTAAAAAGACGTCTTGATGGTTTCTTGTAGCCATTATGAACGTACGAATTTACTTTTAATTGCAGGAAATTTCTGGAAATGCTTCCTTCCGCCTTCTTTTGAAGTTGCTTTGGCACTGAAAGCGCGTATTCCAAACATTCGTGTGCCGTGCCATCTCCCCTGATAGTATATTGCTTATATTTGCATATGAATGACCTTTCTACTGAGCTGCCTTTTCTCTAAACTGGTCTCAAGAAGCCCTTTTCAACGATTTCGTGGTTTGTTGAAAAATGCATTTGTTGCTTAAGTTTTTGACACTAGTATATATATATATATATATATATATATATATATATATATATATATATTATAATTTCACTTGAAAATAATTTATTTCCTAATTTTTCCTATTATTTAACTCACAGTAAACAGTTCTTTTTTATTTCCTGATACCATTCCAACTTAGCTTTTAATTCATGCAATCACGCTGTCGTAAAATCTGCCAAATCAGCTTTTCCCACGTCTTGAGGCCGAAGGGATTATCCCTACTAGACTGTTTGTCTGCCTTTGAGATCCCTAGAATATTCCTCCATTCAATACCACGTGTTCTGAAGAAATATTTGCATATAAATTCAAAGAAAGGTAAGTTTCTTATTCTTTCACTTTGACCATGATGGCAGAAACTATGCATCTGGTCTTCTCAAATATGTATGCTGCAATTCACGGAATATGATGGTGTTTATCATCATGGAAATGCCTCTCTCTCATTCAACAGCAATAGACTTTATGCAGATAATTCGTCTTCTTATTCTAGTCATGATTTCTAATGTCGTTTTTACTCATCCTTTTAAAATATATTTCATATGTATTTTAACAATTTCACAAACAGACTAAAACATCTTTGTGTCAAGTGTGACGATAGTCGTTAGGATTTGGTTTAATCAGGAGTTTTGATTCCTAATTTGAATTGCGCATTGAGCTTCAAAAATTGGATGAACGCTAAAATAGTAATCAATATACATAGAATGTCAAAATAGCAACAATTTCACTGCAACCCATTCAGCTTATAAGATTCAAACGTCCTAAAACAATTCTCATATGCAACGCTATCTCAAATGTTTAAAACACTGTTGGTTAATAGTTTCTATTTCTAAAAGAACGTAATTTAGAAAATATCAAGCTGATTCATTTGACTTTTCAACATATAAGTTTTATCTGCTAATACTTATCCCACTGCATATTTTAACTTGAACCAAAAGAAAATTGAAACGGAAACATAAAAATACTTTAACAACTTTCCTTCACAAGGTGTTTACGTGTATTGAAGGATGCGGTAATAATAGCACTATAAGGAACCAGCGAACACTTATGTAATATCAAAAGAGTATTTACCATTTTAAGACAATCAATGCTATATTTAAATAGAAATTAGTTAACATTTCCAAACGTCCAAGGTCACCAATAAAGCGATTGTTTATATCAATAATCACTTTAATGAAATATATTTTTCATTACTAACATAGAACCAATTAAACTTCATTTATGAGTAGCAAATCTGAAATAAATTTTTTATATCGAATGACGAAACTAAGGTGTTCTAAAGATTACACGAGTTTAAAATACAACAATCTTCATTAATTGAGTTATGCGGGAGGGAAAGCAGCACGGATCCCTTATTTTATTCTTTAGAGCAGCATTCTCTTAGTTTATCAAACATCAAATTTTTGCATTCTTTGTAAAAAAAAAAAAAAAAACCCACAAATCTATTAGTCATAACTTAGTTCAAAAGTTATAGTCCATTAAGGATCGATATTTAGAAGATTACATAGGTTGTTAACACCTGCATGTACGATTACCATTCCACCTATACTCTAAGGGCCTTACTAAGTCATTCCTAGTTTTACCATTTTGAGGAGCGGTTGGTTTCGGCCGTATTTGTGTAAAATATAAGCTCATGTAAGAAGATACTATGAGCATGTGTCTTAAGAGGTGTCTGGTGAGTTTATTAAAGCTATTTTTTGCAGTCTATTTGTAATTTTTGATGAGAAAGGGAGGACTTAAGTGAGTAACAGCATATGACAATTAACGTAGTGATTGGGAATGCAACAAGATTCACAGTCGCCACGATAGAATTACCGGGGATGAAACAAAAAGTTTTAAAAAAGACGGAGCAATAAATTTCTTATCAAATTCTATTATCGATTCATTGTATGTGTTATTCTTCCGTGGATTAAAAAGAAATTACAGATCCACATCAAAACAGAAGTGACAGTACAAATCTACAGTAGCAAAACATCGAACCTAGTTTTGAGGTGATAGAAACTTCTCTATTTTGTTTTCTTTTAAAAATTTTAACTTGCCATATGTATAATCGGACAATTAAAAAAAGATCAATTAATTCTCATCACTGTAGAATTAAATCTGGTAATTCTCGATGGAGCGAAAGTTGCCGAGTTTCGAAATATTAATGATAATTGTGATTTGTATATTAATGACATTGAATTTGTCCAAAATTTTGTTGATTATATTATTGAAGAATGGAAATCAATAAAAAAAAAAAAAGAGCGAAAATCAGTAGGTACAAAAACGAAACTAAGTTAGAATTAGGGATACTGACGAATTAGGGATACTGATACTGGCTTAGTCAGAAAAGCAATAGCAAATTTCTTAAAAAATCTACTTAAAACTCTGATTTTGAAAAAAATTAAGATAAAATTGAAAAAAGAATTACAGTTACAAAACCTTTAAAGAAAACCTTATCGAGATATGAAAATTAGTATACACGCCTTAAAAAGAAACATTGAAAGTCTAACTAACATCATCAGAATATTAACAATTATTGTGTCTGCTACAATAAAACCTGATGAACATTTCTTCCAAAGCAAAACCTAAAAGCGGAAATATTAAATATATATTAAATAATATTTCCGCTTTTTAAAAAAAATAAACACAAGCCTATTAGTCATAACTTTGTTCAAAAGTTATAGTCCATTAAGGATCGATATTTAGAAGATTACATAGATTGTTAACCCCTGCATGTACGATTACTATGCCACCTATACTCTAAGGGTAAAGGGTATATCTCTAAGGGGTTTTTAATATTTCTGCTGCTTTTTTCATAAAAGAGGTGTCTAGGTATAGTAAAGTAGCCATGCGCTACTGAAGAAAACAGCCTACTGCCCCAACTGGTGGTACACTACGGAGTCAGCATTTCTATCTCGAAAGCGAAGCGAGATAGAGAAAAAAAAGTGTTTTACTAAGTTGTAAAGCATCATCAATTTGGTACGAAAAGATACCTTGTGGACATTAATGCGAAGAATAGAATGGTTAAAACGCATATTTGTTTCCCATTGTGGTGTCGTGTTTTTCTCGAAAGATAACCGTTTCTCCTTCCGTTTAAGTTTCGTGACGCCACAGAACAGAAAATCACGAAGAAACAAATGCGTGTTTTAACCGTTTTAATCTCCGCATTAATATCCACAAGGTGTCTTTTCGTACTAAATCGATGATACTCTACAACTTTGTTTGTAAATCATTGTTTTTCTTATCTCTTTTCATTTTCGAGATAGGAATGCTAACTCCGCAGTTTTCCACCAGGTGGCAACGTAGGTGGTTTCATTCAGTAGCGCATGGCTACTTTACTGTACCCAGACATCACTTTTATGAATATAGCAATAACCATTCCGAAATTAAGAGGGTGTTTAGAGACTTTAGTGGGCACCCTAAATTGCATATATATCTAATTCCAACTTTAAAATAATTCCAACCTGCTCTACAAGAGAGTTTGAATCACTTTGGAAATGCATAAAAATTACTATACGAAAATTTTGTACAGTTCACGTCGAGATCATCCGACAATTAAAAATATTAGTATTTGCCAAAAGTCAGCGATTTTAACTGGTTATGCGAATTGATTGCTTCTGATGAAATTTTCATGAGCTTGATGAAGAACTGAAAGCTCACGTAGCTATGAAACAGGAAGAATAATTTTTCAAATTGCAACAACTTACAAGAGAATGTGATGTTCATCTTTCTTCGAGAGGGAAATCAAAATATGGGTCAACAGGAAAGGAAATTAGATGATGAGTAAAGCATAAACTCGTCATAATTCAAGATTTCAGAAAAATATTTCCAATTTATTCTTTTCATAAGTAAAAATTAATAAATGTGTGATTTATAAAAGCGCGTATCATGCTTAATATTTATGTCCTCAATTCAGGAACCTTTTAGATCATCAGGATCATGTAGAAATAAAATGAATAATTTGTGTTTTAAATGTTAATCTTCCGAATGTTCTGTTGAACGATATAGAAATAGGAATTGCTGATGTTGAAAGGAGCATATGTTAATAATATGATTCAAAGTGTCATCAAACCAAATACAAAAATTAAGTTTTCTAAAAACTACATCTGCCCTTGAAAATAAAATAAAATAAAATAAAAAGAGAAATCCTTCTCCTTCGATGAACTTAATCAAAATATTGCTGCTTCCAATTTCGCAAAGAAAAAAAATGTTATATTAGGTAGGGTTCATGTTAAGAACTACATGGTTGATTGATTTTATTAACGTCGCACTAGAAGCAACACGAGGGTTACTGAACACGTAGCTCGTAATTTTGAGCCTGGATCAAATGACAAGGACGACAGTCGAGCTGGTACCTCTCTCTCTTAACTTCCACACTACGCCAAGGGAGAATTTTGAGCCTCGACAGATTTGACGTTCATCAGCCCCGGCTATACGGCGGGTCTTCAGTAGCATCAAGGTTCGAACCCCCGACTCAACGAAAACCGTCGACCGTGAGTCCAGGTCCATGACCATTGGGCTACAGCAACCACAAGGACAACATGAGATTCAAAATCAGAAAACTGTAATTTTCCTAATCTAAACATAACGATGCATTTCTATAACCACCGTTATTTTCAGGTAAATTATATACAAACATTATTCTATTTTGATAAGAATGCACAAGTTACTCGCCCAAAAGAAAAGAGAGTTCCTAAAATATAAACAAATCCTACCCATCATGGGCAGTTAGCTGCATTCTCTGATGTGAGCCATTCAATGACAAAACTGCTGAAGAAAAACCAGACAAAAAGGAAAGGCCGAGGAACGACCAGAGACAGAAGTTACTTTAATTAAGTATTTTTATTTGATTATTATTAATTAAGGCGCATCCTGAATAAAAAAAGGTGAACACGCAACCTCAGTTAATATGAGAGTAGTGTCATAAGAGAAGAATTCGGAATTTTTAAGCAGTTTTAACTTTCGCAGAGAACCATCTGTTGTAGAGTCCCCGAAACAGTCCTCTCACAAAGGCTATCTACTTATTATCCTCTTTTCATGTCGTTTCAATTCATATTTTGATTAAAAATAGTGACTGGAACGAAGTGATATATCTGTTTTATTGTTATATGTTGGAAGTCAAACATTCTTAATATGTTATGAGTGCCCTAATCGCCTGGTTCTTAAAAAGGAAGGGGGAAAAATACTTAAATCTTGCGCTTGCTTAATTTATTCATCATTGACAGTTAATGAATGCGTTAGAGCTACTACAGTGAATAAAAATGAAAGTTTTCAAAAAAAAATATGTTAATAAATAGAATTCACCAAAAGAAAATGTTAGTATTGAAATTTCAGATCCAATTCCGTTGGCTAATCGTAATTTAAATGTACCAGGAAAAATATATTTGATTTGGTTTAGAAATTTTAGTGAACTGTAGAGGCCTGGACAAATATAAGTGCAAAATTCCCACTTGGTTTTATAAAATACAGTGTTTGGTTATGTGGCTAGCAGTAGCGTAGATGAAGTTAGTGAAATTAAGGTTCATTGTGGATTAATTAGGGAAGATGATTTAGATATAACGTGAAAGAAAATTTGGGAGATAGAAATTGTCGAATCACAGAAATAAATAAAAATACTGAACACGCGATTTGTGAGGAACACTGCTCGAACTCATTGGAGAAATGAGGAAGAGGGTTATATAGTTACAATTCCCCTTTTAAAGAGGATCCTTCGTGCTCTGGAAATTCAAAGGACATTGCTCTAAGAGAATAAGAGGGAGTAATCGCTGTGGACTCGTTTATTTACAGACGCTGGATTTTAACGTTATATAAAAGATTCATGAATGGTTATTTAAAATTTGGTCACATGAGAGAAGTGGTAGAAGAAAGAGAATCCGATGTGGATACTATGTCCCAAATAATGGAGTTTAAAGTACCTAAATTATAAGTATAAAATTAGATGTTGTATTTAACTGTTCCACATAAACCATTAACTGTACTTCGCTGTACTCCTTACAACACAATAGTGGAAGAATCCAACATGATTTATTTTCGATTATGATAGGGTTCAAAAAACATTTACACGATGTGAATATGATGTACCGAATTATTATCAAAAGTTCAAGTCAGCACAAGCATCAAAAAATTTTGTGGAGTGAAAAGCTTGGTTGAGTTACCCAAAACTTATGCGCTAGTTGTAGTTACTTATGGAACTGTGAGTGTTCCCTATTTGGTAATGAATTGAAAATTGAACTCCATCATTGTGCTTTTAAGCAATTGTCTATTAATGAAGATAATAATTTCCCGATAGTTTCACCTGTGCTGCGTGACATTTTTCAAATAGATGATGTGCTGTGAGTAACACAAACTTTAAAGAACGTAAAGAGTTTCAGCAGCATCTCACAGCTATGATGCAGAAAGATCGAATGCAGGTTCACAATGAAGTAATAGGTAAAAAGCATTTATGCGAGGAACAAAACAAAGTTTGCTAATATTATTTAAACAAAATTACTCATGTTCTTCAATTGTCTACTTTTTAAGACTGTCACTTTAGAAAATCAAAACTCTTTATGTTTCTCTAATTTAATTAACATTTAAAAAAATAATTCTTCAGAAATATTTCTCCTGCTGATATTAACTTTGTTAAAGACGAAATATAAACTAAAATATTTATTTGCAAAATTTTGCTATCTAAGGAAAAGCTTTTCCGATTCATTATAAAAAGCTCTTTATCAATTGTTTGTTAACGTTGCACTAAAAACAGCGTGAAGTCTTTTGGACATGGACCTCCTAATTTTGAATTACTAATAAACAAAGAGAATGATACATTAGCTACTGTAATGAAATTTTAGAATAGTTTAAAACTAAATGTGTGAAAATTAATCTTTGACAAAATATTATAAATAAAAAATATTATAATATTATAAATGAATACTTGTCAAATTAATTCAGTCCCAAATAATATTACAGTCATCCAGAAGACAGTTTGTAACACGAAGAAAATAATTTTAATTTCAGTTTTCAAAATAAGCTTTAAATTTTGAATGTAAAGTGCAATGAATTTCATTTTCGTAAGCTTAAAATTACTCTAACTGAACACTTTTTTACAAGAATTATGCATTTATTTTTGTTTGTTTTCACGCGAATAATTGTATCAGGTAATACATAATTACATGTGTGGAAAATATGGTTAATTTTCTTCCTGAAGAAACACTCTGATTCAGAAATCATGTTTGAAATACTTATGATTTATTTTAAAATTCTTGCAATATAATACTAACCAAATGGATATACTCATAAATTAATCTTAAAATAGAAAAAAAAAGTATCAGTATCATTATGAGTTAGAATAATTATAAGATTATCTTTTTACCATATTATGTTCCCATAATTCAGAAGTATTAATATACACATTTTTTGTACATTTGTATACAAAATTTCAGTATCAAGGAAATGTGATACTTTTAACATAAAAAGTTAACATTAAATATAAATTAATAATAACACAACTTTCCCTTTCATTATTAAATGACTATTACATAATTTCTTGATAGAATTTTTTTTTAAATTCGAAATACTTAATTTAAGTTGAAAAAGTAAATAAGATTTCATGTCCACTGAAGGTCATAGCAGATAAAATTGCAAATCAATTTGTCAAATATTATTCTCCTATTTTCTACTTACAATTTTTGACACCCATTTGTCTAGTTTCCTTTAATAGCTTTGAAAAAAAATTAACCAAAATTTGAATTTTCTAAACATGCCATGTTTCTGATGAATATTATAAAACATAATAAAATATTAATTTAATATTTGTAGAACATTGAATGTTCAAATTTTAACCCATTTTTAATTGACTATTGATATTGTAAAGTCATTAATAAAAGAGCATATTATCTTGTCTATTTACTAGACTCGACAAATTGAAAATTTCAGCATTTTTGTCAACAAGGCATACTTTTTGGAAATTCGGTATGTTTATTATCTAGAGTATTTATTTAAAAAGTAGCCAAAAATTCATAAATAGCCAGATATGTTTGCTCTGCCCTTTTCTTATTTTCTATTTTTGGTTTTATTGGATATAGAGCAACAAAAACTGTTGTCCCTTCTTTTTTCTTCAGCGGTGGACAGAAAACTAGTTCAAGAGAGAAGAGGTGGGGATGGCGACAGGGTATCAAACAGCTGATGAAAAGCTGAATAGATGATGATGTAGGTCTTGGAGTGAGATGGTTGACTTAGAAAGAGGCTATTGAAGGAGTGATAAAGGAATTAATTAAAAGGGTCTGAGTTGGAATGCAAAGTGTTATGGGCAAATTAGATGGAAATAATTATTGCAAGATTGGTAAGGTAGAGCATGGGTTCCATTATTATGAGCAAAAATTAGCTGGGACCTTATTAGAGGGTTACTATGATATTTTAGTCTAGAATCTTCTAGTGAGATAGTTGTTGTGTTTAATAATAGGAGGGATATTGAGATCCTTGTGTATGACAGAATTTCTGACATACCAATAAGGTGAGTTAGTAATCATGCGGAGGATTTTATTTTGAAGAATCTGTATCTTTTTAATTTGGTAAGGTGTGGTATGGCCCCAAGTAGGGGAAGCATAAAGGAGGATAGGGCGGATTACTTGTTTATAGAGAACTTTGTTAACAAGAGTTAGTACTGAATTTCTGCCCATTAAAGGTATACAGTTATAGATTTTGGCCCAGCATTTGTCAGTTATTGATTGGATATGAAGTTTGAAGGTGAGTTTGGAGTCCAAGATAACTCCTAAGTATTTGACCTCAGAGTCCCAAGAGATTTGATCATTAAAAAATTTGAGTTTTTTATTAGGAAGGGGGGAATGACCTTTCCTAAAAATGAGAGATTTAATTTTATTAGTGTTTACAGCAATCCTCCAGAGAGTCATCCAATCTTCTATTTGTTTTAATGATTTTGTAATTTAACTATTACGTTAATTGTACTATTTCCTTGTGTGAGGATTGCTACGTCATCTGCGAATAAACAAAGGCTATTGTAAGGAATCTGAGGGAAGTCATATGTAAACAAATCGTAGCAAATTGGAGAAATTACAGATTCTTGAGGTTAACCGGCTTTTATATAGCATATTGTAGAGAGAATATTATTAAGCTTAACTTGGAATGTTCTGTCTTTAAGGTAGTTAGTTAAGATAACTATTATGTAGGGAGGTAAATTTAATTTGATTAGTTTGAAGAACAATCAATCGTGTCAGAGGCAGTCGAAAGCTTTTTGTATGTCGAAGAAGATACTCCCAGAGACTTGTTAGGAATTAAATCCTTCAGTAATGGCATTCACAACCCGAAGAAGTTGGTGGACAGTGCTATGGTTAGTACGGAAGCCAAATTGTGAATCTGGGAGAATATTATTAGTGGAAACATGAGACAGTATTCTGGTAGTAGAATTCTTTCCAAGATTTTTGAAATAAAATTTGGTAGACTGATAGGTCGATAGTTGGATGAGATGGAATGGTATACAGTTATTGACCGTGTTTGAGGAAGAGAATAATAGTTGCATGTGTTCCATTTTTGTGGAAAATGCGCATACATGAGACAATTGTTAAACATTTTTGTTAGATGAGTAAGTGCGTTGGAATGAACGAATTTAAAGGCCTGATTGTGAATGCCATCCTCTCCGGGTGCTTTCTTTTTGTATAAATTTTTAATTATGGTTGCTATTTCAGGGGGGGTGAGGAGGGGGAGAAATTGAAATTGGTATGGGCTTCAAGATAATTTTGAACTATTGATTCTGTTTTTTTCAAAATGATCATAATCATATGGAGTTGGATTTTCCTGGAACGAGGATTCAAGATTATGGGCATGCAGATCAGCTTTTACTTTTTCAGATAATACCTGACCATTATTGCCTATTAGTGTGTGTGTGTGTGTGCTGGGGGTATTGTAGTATTTATTAGAAAGTTTTTTGTTCATATTGTAAAGGGAGTTATCTTCGGTATTAAGCTGTCGGAGTAGGTTTTCCCATTTTTTGTTTTTAAAGGTATTGATTTCATTTTTAATTTGCTTTTTGAGGTTATTAATCATGGGTTTCAAAGGAGGGTATCTGGTGTTTTGCCATTGTTTTCTGTGCCTATCTTTCTCTTTAATTAGGTTTCTGATATGAGGGGGAGTATAAGATGGGGAATTTGGATAGATCTGGTATTACTCGCATGGTTAATTGGATTTTTGATATTAGTAGTAAACGATGTAATTGATTGGTCTAGATCAAAGGTATTATTAATAATGGGGTTACCTTTGGTGATATTATATAGAATTTCTTGACAGCGGAACCAATTAGTAGTTGTGAGAGTGCGAAGGGGGATATCGAGAATTTTATTCAAAGAGCTGTCCATTAGCATAGGGTTATGGTCGCTAGGTAGTTCATTAACACTTTCGATATTGTAGAATGGCATGTTTTGATAATAGTAAAATATATTATAGAGTAAGTATTGCTATTGTAAGGAAAGTGAGTGGGTGAGTCGGGAGCAGCTATTTGGAGGTTATTAGTGTTGCACATAGTATGAATAATTTTACCTCATCTGTTTGCCTTGCCTCTGTTCCTGATCGGATGTTTTTCATTTAAGTCGCCTATTAAAATTCGGGTGGGGTTGTTTGAGAGGATATTGATTAATTCATTATGGTTGATGAGATTACGGAGAGGTATGGTAAATAGTAGAGACTGTGAAGAATTGGTTGTCTTTGGTATTGATATGGATGGCGGTATTTTCAGAGGTCGAGGCATTTTTAATAGCCATATGACGATGAATCCAATTTTTAATTAAGATTTAAGTGCCTCCGTCCCGATGGGTTGATCCGTCAGAACGGTATATATTATAATTTGGAATTTTAAAATTTTCAGAGGGTTTGATTTGAGTTTCCTGGACTCCTAGGATGTCTGAATTGTAATCATCTATGAAATTTTGGAGTTCTTCTATTTTTGTTTTAATGCCGTTTGCATTCCAGCTTGCAATCAGGAAGAATGGGGTAGTTTATTTAGCATATTAAATTTTAGAGCCAGATAGACATCATCCTGCAAATGACTTGGAATGATTTTTCAATTTTTGAACATAAATCAAGTTTATTATCAGCGAATATTCGTCATATTAATTTAAATTGTTGGTAAGTTTCTATTATTTTATCAAATTTAAAATTTTTGAATTTTTTTTCTTTTAAATTTCATTAACGAATGGAAGATTTGAAGGTTGGCTGTCATTGTTGTTTGTCAATACAACTCAGCTTTAGACCTTTATAATTTGACATGGTAATGTTTTACCAGATAGGTAATTATATGAAACAGATGATAAGCTATCGAACGAGATAATGTTTCATGAATATTGGCTGCCAACAAATAATATATAATTTTGAGAAAATATATAAATCCCATTCTGATACTGTACATGAGCCTCTGATATTTTATGATAGCAAAACCAAAAATATGATTTTATAACTGGCAATAGTGTTTTTCCTATCCGAAAATCAATCAAAGCAATGAAAGTTAAAATTAATAACTTTAATACTTAATTTTCTTTCTAAATGAGAATTTCATCAAAAAAAATCGATGAAGTTGCATATTGTGTATTTGTTTTTAAGGATTTGATGATATCTTTCATAAAGATATATTTTAAACATTGCCTTTTTAAAAATGCATTTCCATAACCAAAGCAATGTGATGTACCAACTTTTCATTTAGAGGGAAAAAAGGCGTTTTCCTGTAACATGTCCCACCATAAGATGGGTAAGTGTCTGATATTAAGTGTTATTCTTTCAAAATTATAATATATTCCTGGCCAAAATTTCTGAATTTGAACCCTGACATACGACGTTCAAATCACTAATTAGCAGTATGAAGTTATGTGTGTATATTTTAAATTCTTGGTAATAGAAATTAATTAATAGATGTATATTTTACATATATTTAAATATTATAGCTATTTTAATTCCAACCGGTTGATTTAGACTCGAAAATTATGTGACATATGTTCATGTATTACTTCTATCCTACAACTGTAATTTATTGAAATTATTTTTAGTTATTTACTCCCTTTCTGGTTGACTTCTTTAACAACAAATGTGATATTAATGTTTTATTTCATTCAATAAGGGTACCCAATGTGAGAAATTTTAAAAGTTGTGTGGACTTTAGAATTATTCTTTACTTTTATGTGTATATCATGTATCACAAAAAAATTACATTGTGACTGTAATATAATCTGGTTTATTTCATTTTATTATTTATCACTTTTAATTTATTTTGAAAAATATTGGCTTCATATTCGTAAAATACATTCTGTGTATTTCTTTAAATTGCTTTTACTAGTATGAAGAACATACTTCTTTTGATTCTACAAATTAAGAACAAAATATTATGTAATTATTGCACTGAAAAAAGTTTTTTTACAGTAATGATTTTTCGCTAATTTGTGATTTCTTGATATGATTGATTTTTATTGTCGAATCAGAATTTTTAAAGGTTTCATTATTATAAGCTAATTAAGAGGCTCAGAATACAAGACATGAAAGAGATTTGAGCTATCTCAAATATTGTCAATTTGTTCACCATATCAGTAATTATATGATGTTCAGTAGGCAATGTGAAAATTATTTTTTACATTGTCTGTTACACTAAAACGTTCATGTACTGATAATTTGTAATATTTGTTAAGGTTATGGAAGTATGTTTTTTTTTTAAAATATATAAGTTGATTTATATTTCCTGGGTTTGTTTCTTCAATTTGTGAGGTGTGTTTGGGATGTACATCTTGATTTTTTTAAAAAAAAATATATAATTTCATTACCTGATTTTTAAATTGCTTTTTTGTTTGTTGAAATTAAAATGTCAAATTCTTTCTTTTAAACCCCACCCATGCTGTGAATAGGTGAGAAAGAATAGTCACCCTGTAGCTCATGCATGTTGCAAGAGGTGACTGAAATGGGTACCCAGCGTCTGGGGGGTGTAGCTAGACACCCAGCCCTTGGGGATTATATTAGGGTATTGGTCATCCAGGTTGGGGGTACCTCAGAGATTTACCTTCTTTAGGTAGGTACAGGCATGTCCCCGAGGCACCCTAGCAATCTTTTTTTTTTGTTTCCCAGAGAGTTTACTTTCTTTGGTAAATAGGAGTGATGTGTCCTGGGATACCATTGCGATCTTTCTTTATTTTCAACTCATTTTTTTTTTTCATGTCTAGATCATAGCTTTACTCTTTACTCATGATGGCTTTACACTCACTCACATACTTTGGCACAGCATTTCCACATCTGGCTTTTGCACCATCATTTATTCATTCATTCATTCAAATATCTAAATCACAGTTACATCTTGTTTTGTACAACATAAACCACATCTAGCTCTGGTGCTATTAAACTCTACCTCACTAACTCCAAACCAAATTAAGGCTGTTGATGGGAGAGGTATTTGTTTTTGAAGAAAGGCTTAACTTTTAATGTTATTTACACTAGCAAAGGAAATGTGGAGACAAAAGTTTCATCTATGGGAGTAATATTTTTGTTCTTTGGATTTTTTTTTTTTTGAATATTATGGTTAGTTTTTAAATGATTTTGAGGAGAATGGTTAATTTACAAATAAAAAAAGGCACTTTTCCATTTCCCCGTGCAGGTGATAAAGTTGCCAAAAATGATGCAGCTAACTACAAACAGCATCTGTTGTATCATGTAATTCAATGGCACATAAACATTTTTTTTAATTGTATACTCTGTATTTTTGCCAATAAAGTCTGCTTGGCAAGATTTGCATCTGCAAAATGGAATAGTACCATAAAAAATTTGTGGAACATTGAATTGGATTCTAAAGTCAGTAGGGCTTGTGTTACCCTGCAACTGTGAAACTTTAATAAATTATACTAATCTATTCTGATGTTGCAGTCATTAAAAATCTTATTTCATGCTGCTGGTATTATATTAGTAGAAATGTACAATTATATCCTGCATTTTTGTTTTGCTACTGGATTTACAGTAAGAAATATCCTGTATTTATCCTGTATTTTGACATTTTTCTGGATATTTATAAGTTTTGCAAAATTTTTTTAAAAGTATATCATATTGAAAATTGGAAAATGTTGATTTATCAATTTTATATAAATTGGAATACTCTTAGATACTAGTATCTTATGTTCGTCTCGCAGGAACCATTCTGTATCATAAACAGGTTAGGACTGTATGCAAGTGAACAGTTGAAGAGAAAATATTTGCTTTTGTTTAATGACAGAATTTTATTCAAAGCAGATTAAAAACTTGGTGGAAAAAGATTTTTATTTCTAAAATGATATTTATCTATGGAAATATTTTCTACTTACAATCAATGTAAAAGATTCAAATAATTTAGTTATTAATAAACAACATTTAAATAGAAAAAAAAAAGGCTTGTTGCAGCTAATTAAGCTCTAAATTAGTATTATTTAAACACATTTAATTTTTAATCCTTTTTAGGTGGGATATTTATCCCTGATTCTGGATATAGAGGTATTTAAATTGTAAATGTCTTTTTATAACATTTGCTGATAAATAATTATTTTTAAAATTTATTTGAAATTAACTTTTTAAGTGTAACTTTCGGTTTGAGTAAAATATTCATACTTCTAAGCATTTTTAATTTTTCATTAAAAAGTGGATCTTGGATAACTATTGGATTTTATAAAATGTTAATGTACTTGTGACTTTGTGTATATATATATATATATATATGATAGAAATATGTTTAGTACCATTTCAGGAAATTTTGGAAATTCTGTCCTAATCTTAAGATAAAAAGCTCATTTAACTAATGATTTTTTTTGTCAACTATTTTTTTATTAATATTTAGACAACTTAATAAATTATTCTTGAATATTTAATACTAATTTGAATTATGTAAATCATTTGAATAAAGGATTTGTATACAAATTTT
Source organism: Nephila pilipes (assembly GCA_019974015.1). Classification (NCBI taxonomy): domain Eukaryota; kingdom Metazoa; phylum Arthropoda; class Arachnida; order Araneae; family Nephilidae; genus Nephila; species Nephila pilipes. The sequence goes on along the minus strand of BMAW01068533.1, from coordinate 73,957 downwards.
CTTTTATCATTAAATTTTGGTTATAGTGTCTTACACTTACATTATAAATTTTAAAAAATTATTAAGAGCTTAATTTTAATTAGTATTGTTTTCATCGGCACAAGTGATTAAGTCACCAAAAGGAATATGTGTATACATTATGTTGTTGCCAATAAAGTGCATGGAGAGATTTGTGTAGGCAAAATGGAAAAGTACCTTTTTTTTGAAAAATTAAACTAGCTGTATACAATTTTAATTTTCTCTGTTCTCTATTTTTCAAACATGTGTCAAACTTACTATCACTTTTTAATATTAACATTATTTTACTCACATGCCTTCATTAGAAATGTTTGATTGTGTTAAATTTTTTAATTTTTTTTTAAAATCAGATTGGCTTAAGGGCCTTTTTACAAATGAACTGAGTTTTAAAGAAATTCATCCTTTCAATTAAAGGTATTTCATTAAAAAAAATTGGTTTGAGGAATTTGTTATCAAGGAAATTTATAAAGTTGAAATATCTTAAGTTTCTGAGCTAACAAAATTAATTACATGATCCCAAATAAAGTTGCAATTCATATTTTGAGAAACCATAATCTTTCAGCAAACAGTCCTGAAAAAACTTTATAAGATTTGCATTACACCTAGCTTTAAAAGATTTTCCTGCTTTTATCAGTAAATTTTACTTATATTTGTTGAAAGGGAATTCATATTTGTAAATGCCATATTCTTTTGTAACATCTGTGACTAAGTCATTAATATATTCATTAAATAATTATGAACTGGAAGTTTTTTTTCAATAATCTACAGGGATTAAGTGTGGATAGTTACAAATAATAGCTCTAAACCATATTCTATAATTAATTATTTGCAGTTATTTATTCTTGAGTATATTGTTGACACTGAAAAACAAAATTAAAATAAAAAAAGTTCCATGCAAAGTTTTGCAAAGAAAAGATTTAGCCTCCCAAGATATGCTTTTTTTTTAATAATTATTATTAAATTACACAATTAAATAAAATAATTAAAGTAAAGAATGAAATATCAAGAAATGGACTGTAGTAAACTTTCCTGATATTAAAACTCAAGGAAACTATAAGTTATTAAATTGAATGTTATAACATGTAATTAAAATTAAAGCAAACAATAAATTATTAAATTATATATTATAACAGCTACATGTAATTAAAATTAAAGCAAGTGACAAATTATTAAATTTAATGTATTTAAGCTAAATGTAATTAAAATTAAAGCAAGTGACAAATTATTAAATTTAATGTATTTAAGCTAAATGTAATTAAAATTGAAGTAAGCATTAAAAAATTGAAAAGTGATCTGGTACACCAAAAGTGATCCAACTAAAACAACAGCTCATGGGGTGGATAAAAATGAAAATTGTAAAAATAAGAAATATATATTAATTCTACGTATTCAAATTTTTTTCAGAGTTCCTATTTAATTTGAAAAAAAATGTACTTGCTTCCTTTCAATAGACAAATTAGTTATAGTCACAAATAGATAGAGAAAATTGTTTTTTTTATTAAAAAAAATGATTTTTCTATCTAATGCAAAATTAACAAGATAATTTTTGTGCACCTTCAAAGTAGAAAATGCATAAAGAAGCCTTGTATTGGTCACATTCTCATGTTTATTTTACTGTATGGATATGTTTTACAGATGTAATTTTTTTTTTATTAAAATAAAGATAAAATTTGCAAAAAATTAATGTATACTAATTAAAAATAAAGTATATGCATGGATAATAATTAATCTTTTGTGATTTATTTTCTGTATTATGAATGTTTTATTTTCTGCGAAGAATTATTTCAGAGTTGTATCTGCCTATCTTTTTTTGATGTAGGCTCATCGTACCAAAAATAGATGTTCTTTTTCTCACCTGTAAGTATTTGAGATGCAAGATCATTGGCTGTTGTGATATTTCTTCCCATAACATATATGCTATTAATCAATTGCTATACTTTCATTCATTTTAAAATACGTTCGAGAATTTTCTCCAAAGATGATCATATTCAGAAGCAGGAGCAAATACTTCATTTTTAAACAGAGTTGATTTATCATTGAACCATGGAATTTCTTTAAACAGTTTTACTATTGTCTTTGAAAACTGGAGGACCACTTTGTTTTGACCTTAAGTCATTCAAGTTTAGAACAGCCTTTTGCATAAACTAGTGTTATAAAGCATCAATTCTTCAAAGGAGATGCCCCAGGAGTCCAATTTCAATCGGTGGTGAGCCTCTTGAAATTTACATTTTTGAATATGCTTCAATATAGATTCACAAAATAGCAGATGCCATGTTGGAGCTTCATTTTTTCCGATATTTTTCGTAGCATATGGTGTAGATCCTGTTTTTCTTTCAATGTTTTCTGTGTCATATCTCCTAAGTGTAATAGGCTGCGGTAGCCTAGTGGTCATGGCTTTGGATTCGTGACCGGCGGTTTTCATTCGTTCGCGGGTTCGATCCTTGGCCACTAGAGACCCGCCGTGTAGCCGGGGCTGATGCACGTTAAATCTGTCGGGGCCCAAAGTCCTCCCGTTGGCGTGGTGTAAGTGTTAGGAGTGGGGGTGCCAGCTCAGGTGTTGTCCTCGTCACTTGACCGTGGTTCAAAATTACGAGGTCCGTCGCCAATAGCCCTCGTGTTGTTTCTAGTGCGACGTTAATTAAAACTAAACTAAACCTAAGTGTAATGATACTTTCATCAGAAATTTGCCATTGAATTCTTTGTTTAGCCTGAAGATTGTCTGAAGCGTCAACAGTATATTGCATGGGATTTTCATCATCCATTTCTGCATCTCATGAGTCCAAGCTTTATTCAGAAATTTTGTTCTTAGAAGGCATTAAAAAATGATATATTAGTTATGTTTCATTTTTTAAAGTGTATATTTGATTTTGGCAGACTTTAATTCTTTAGAAATTGTGTCTGTTGGCATTCAGTTCAGTTGTGAATTCATTCAATTTTATTCAATTGTGCTTGTTGACATTTGGTGATGCATTGTCTGAATCGAAAATGCAGTAAAACAACTTAAAGAGCACTTTTGTTGTTCATTAAGTAGGCACCTTTATCTTCTGTAAATATGATTTGTTCAATATAAAGCTGAAGAGAGCTGTTAATATAATTTATTCTATTTGTTTTTTGCCATTTTATGGTTAATCCAGATTTTTTCTATCCTAGACTGGCTTTAGTTCCAATTAATCTGATTTAACAAGGTTTTACTGTAATAGGATTTTCAAAATAAATATGTGTATAATGCGCATGGGTTTTGAGATTTGAATATTAGCTTTATCATTGTTAAAAAAAAAAAAGAAACATGTTTATTGAAAATATATTTTATTTGGTAAAATGTGTTAATTATAAATATGAAAAATAAAAATTGTAATTCTTTTTCTAAGGAAATTTCATTAATAAAAAGAACACAGAAAGGTACTACTTGGTACATTTCAAGTTGTATTCAAGTTAACGTTGCTTTTCTTTTTATTTTTGCTACAAATGACGTTCAAACTCTTATTTTTTTATGGATTTTTAAATACCGTAGTATAAAAAATGTTAAGAGCTTGTACATATATTTTTTTTATAATTCTAAATTTACCATTCAGTTGGAATGAGTTTTTTTTTAATTATGCTGAATCACAAATGGTTTGTTTATATTGGAAACAATTTTAGTAAAGTGGAAATTAAAAAAAAAAAAAATGTTTACCCTTTTTTCTTTTTCTTTTTAGGAAAAACAGAAGATACTTTTGTCATTGCTAAATATGATTACACAGCACAGGGAAGTCAGGAACTTGACATAAAAAAAGGAGAGCGACTTATTCTTTTGGATGATAGCAAGCACTGGTGGAAGGTGCAGAATGCGAAGCATCAATCTGGTTTTGTTCCTTCTAATTACGTGAAACGTGAAAAACCATCAATATTTGACAGCATTCGTCGGAAAGTCAAGAAAAAGACCGAAGCAAAGATGTCGCCAACAGCTTCACCTATTGCAACAAAAGAGGTCAATGTTGATTCTCCGAGGAATACCTCAGATAAAACCAGTAATTATACAGGAACATCTGCCATTGTTAAGTACAACTATGAAGCACAGCAACCAGATGAAGTATCACTCTCTAAAGGAGCAAGGGTGATGGTCATGGAGAAATCTAATGATGGTTGGTGGAAAGGTGAATGTGATGGTGTAGTTGGCTGGTTCCCATCAAATTATGTTTTAGAAGAGGCAGATGATGCCAATGACAGCAGTCATAACTACACACCAGCTGGATCTGCAAATAATACATTACAGAGTGGAGGCTGTCTGGATGTAGTGTTAGCCTTGTATTCCTTCACTTCTCAAAATGAAGAGGAGTTGAGCTTCCAAAGGGGTGAGCATTTAGAGATCATTGATAGACCTGAGAATGACCCAGATTGGTGGAAAGCCCGAAATCAAAAGAATGAAATAGGGTTGGTGCCAAAGAATTATGTGCAGGTGGTCTGTCATGCTAATTCTGTAGAGACTTATCCTGGTAAAAACTTTCCTCTTTCTAGTAGTGCAGACATTTTAATGGACAATGGAATTCCTCGTAAAGAAACAACAAGCCTTTCTCTGGGTGCCAGTGGCGGCTCACCAGTATTGTTTCGAAATAAGTTTGGCAGCTTGCAAGAACGCCCAGATCTGACTGGAAAAAGTTGGTATTATGGCAGCATAACACGGAGTGAATGCGATCAGATGCTAAATGAATATGCTGAAGATGGTGACTTTATTGTACGGGATAGTGAGACTAATGTAAGTATTTTTGCAATGTTTTCAAAGTAGTATTAAAAACATTTTACTTTAATTACTTACTTGATCAAAATAGAATTAAAATAATCTTATAAGATAGTCCTCTCTTTTGGTTTTCAATCAAAATTCTGCCTTTTTTGTCTTTCCGTTAACTTATGCATGAATGATTAGTGTATCAACTATTAAGATGGGAATAAAAATTTAGATAAAAAAGCAGTACATATGTAATTCAAATTGAGAGTAAATAATTATAAAACAAATAATGAAAGGGTTTTTTCCTTGTAATCCAAATATATTTTTGTTTATTTATATTTATATATTACAAAATATATAAATATGAATAAAATTATATATTGATTTTAATATAAATTTAAAGAAGGTAAATCAGAATAATCAGGTCTGAATGGAATTTTTTTTAGCTATAGGTACAAAAATATTCAATTATTATTATATCAGTACTTTTAGATTTTGTATTAATAAACTTTATCAGACTACATTAAAAAAAAAATTGGTACTTTGCTGTATGTAATTTATTTCAGCTATTCAAGATATCTGCCAAATGTAACTAAAATTAAATTATAAATGTATGAAATAAAATATTATGAAATCTTTCATAATTTTTGTTCAAGTCAGATATGTAATTTTATTTTGAAAAGAGTGATTAGTAAATCCAAAAATTACATTTTATGCATTATGATTTTAGCTGATTACATACATGAATATAATTTTTTTCCCCTCCTTTTACATGTTGCATTTGTTACATGTAAAATTTATTCTGAGAAAAGATAAAATGAACAAAATTTTTGGAGACAGTCTTCATGTGTTGATTTGAATTGTTATAAAATGATTTTATTTCATTTTGAGATGTTATGATCAAAACAGAAAAAAATATGTTCTTAAGATTAAAAAGTAATTTCAACACTTATTGCTTTAAATGTACTTTTTTTTTTAGAAAAAAGGAAAACTGTCATGAAAACTAGTTGACATAACCGAATGTACTGTTTAAAATGGGAGCATTCCTTTTAATTTTTTTAGGTAGACTATTCAGTTATCTCAAACTGTGGTTAAGGATGACAAAATCTTTTTGTGTTAAAGAGCAATATAATATACTGTAACAAAAATAAAGGAGTAAAAACTCAGACATAATACCTAGTAGGGGTAGTGATGTTATGTGCAATATGTCATCCAAATTGCTCAGATGGCCTGTAAGCTCACTCATTCCTCAGATGGGAGTATTCATAGATAGCTTGTACCTTTTTCTTAAGTTTTTTTTTTTTTAAAATAGACACATTTTATTGCTGTTAATTTAAATTTCTTGTTCATGAATTTTTTTTTTTAACCAAACCTAAACTTAAATGCACTTTTAATATAAATTTACAAACTCGTATCCTTTTGATGAGCATATAAGTACTGGCCTATAGTGTAAATAGTGTTGCTCATAATTTAGCATAACCCACAGAAATGACAGTGATATTGAGAAGTGTTTAAGATCAGAGAAGTGAAAATCCTGCCTTTAAAATTTTCCTTAATTTTTTTTTTCTGGAATCTTCATTCTTTCACACTCTAGAATCATCCTTTATAATAAGGAAATTATTTCTTGTTTTTGAATTTTGTAATGATACTGAAGAAAAGTAATACTATTTCAGAAGTATATAAATGACAGGAATTGTCAATGCTCTTTAAACAAATTGAGGTAAAAAAAAAAAAAAAAATTATTTTCCCATCAGTTAGCTGTAAACATGTAGTACACCATTAGCTTTTTTTTTTTTTTGGGGGGGGGGATAGCTGTTTGAAATATGTTAGCTGTAAACTGTGACATTCCAGAATAGTAAATTAAGACACAAGGAAATTCACATCAGTTCAAACAATTTTTAAAGCAGCTTTTAATGACTGTGTATAACTTTATCAATTTAATCATTAGACAGTGGAATATATTTGCACACAAGTAAAATTGAAAAATATAATTTTTCTCTTTTTTTAAAAAAAGAAAAATAGACAATTTTTTTGGTTGATTGCTACATTTTTAATGAAACCAAAAATGAATCTTTTTCTGTTTTTTTTTTTTAATTTTCAATGATGTTTATATTTTTGTATATATCAATATTTTCTAAAATTCTCACATTCTAATTAGGTATTAATAAGATTGTGAGAACATTTGTATTATATGCATAATGATACATATTTATTTTGCTAAAACATTTAACATGTTTCCAAAAAATATTTTTGATCATCAATATGTATTTTAGATATCAAACTATTTGATTAAAGATGTTTTGCCACAGCTCTACTTTACATACATTGATTTAATATTTGATATTGCTACCAATACAAATTTGATCAAATCCAAAAAAGATTTTCGAAGAATTCTGTATAAAAATTGTCATTATTTTGATTCTTATTTTCTATAAGGAAAGTTAAATGGGAAATAAAAGTCGAATATATGAATTTGTATATTTAAAATGTATATCATGAGTACTTTTTATTTGTTCTTTGTATTGAAAAAGAAAGAAAATTATTATAAAAATTCATAAAAAAAAAATATTTAACGTTTGCTGATTCAGCAAACTAAGAAAAAACACGCCTATTTGTTTTAGTGTCTTACACACATTGTATATAACAGTATTTGAAAAAGACTTTCTTAATTATTTTTTTCAACAAAAATGTTTTTTCAATCTTTTCATGCAAATTAGATTTATAAATTGTGCTTCTGCACTGGACTAGACTGCCCAATGACTAATGGTGGATATGCCTAGGTCTGGCATGGAAAAACTTCTAAATTTCCTGCTAAGAAATTGATATTTGAAATTACTTTTAAATATTTTGATTAAGAGATGCTAATGGATGCTTCCAGGATCTATAACACCTTCAAAATTGCCTGATACTTTTGTGGGAAAAAAAAATCTTTCCTGAATTTTTGTTACAATGTTTGTTCTTAATCTTAAGACTTGAAACTGTTTATGTTGATATTTGGTCCCCTGCAACAAAATGTATACTTTGCGGAACTGATATATTTTTTTTAAAATTGTAATTTAAGCAAAATGAGTTTATTTAGCTTAATATTGAAAATTTAATATCTCTGTAATCCAATACTTCACCAATTCAGCTAGCCAGTAATTTGGAGTTTTAACGCCAGCTGACAAGTATAAGAAAATTATTTTATGCCTTGTACTTCAACGGAATAGTACAGGGTATCAATACAAAATAATACATTTCTTATAGTTTTAATTATTTTGTAAGTTTGATTTTTTTTTTATTAGCGTGTACTGTATTAAATTGTATAAAATAATGCATAGCCTTTTCTATTTAATTGTGTTGTTATGAGCAATTTCCCAATAATCCAGCTGTGCTTATGTCCGATATATGCTGGAATAATGAAAGAATACTGTAAGTGTTATATCTTTTTAAAATTAAGAATTAAATTTTTCTTTCTTCTATGTATTAGATTCCAAAATAATTTCTTAAAGGTGTAACTTTAAAAAAAATTCTGTTAACAATACTTATTGAGAATAGCTAATGAAAACATTAAAATTATTAATAAAGTTAAGGAGATCTAATTCATATACAAGTATATAAGTATAAATGCTGCTACAGAGAGCCACTCATAAGTTATTTCTAACAATGCTTTTTTCTTTGCCTGCATGAAATCATGAGCATTCATGAATTGGACAAAATATATTCTTTAGCAAAGATTCAGCTGGAACACAAGTGACAAAAACATATTCTGTATTTTTTGAAGTGTTAAGTGGTGAGTGAGGAAAGCATTTTGAAGTGTTTTTTTGATGAAAGAGGCTAGTTCTCTTCAGTTTGTAATCTACCCTTAACTTAGTCTGTTTATTCTTTTTTGTTTTAATCAGGAGCTCAAGGCTTCCATTTTAAGACTTATTTCGTTATAAGTATAAGTGATAAAAATTTGTGTTAAGCTTCATGTTCCAAACAGTATTTGTGGTCAAATTATGATTTAAAATTATGCATTAAATTGAAACATCCTGCTGGTAAAACTGCTCTAAAAAACAAAACAAAAAGGAAAAAAATGCTTTACAGAGCAGAATCATGTTTTCATGAATTATATTCATTTGATATCTATTTCATTTTATTTAAAAACATAAAATGTTCCCAAACTTTCTCTGTGATATACCCTTTTTTCATGACATATTTTCCAATGTACTTTCTGATAATGCAAAATTAATTTTAGTATTTTTTAGTGTAAATATTTCAAATTAAAATTACTTGTTTGGCTGTTGTAATTATGACTTTCATCTGTTATTGATAATTAAAAATGTGTTTATGTTCTTCAATCATTTAATGTTTTCTAATGTACTAGTAAATATTAGTTTCTGTGTATTTTTACTCTTTCCTTTAGTGTTTGACTTCTTATTAAAATCTGCTTATTTCTTTTTAAGGTTGGTGATTACTCAATATCTTTGAAAGCATCAGCTAGGAACAAGCACTTTAGAGTACATGTTGAAGGACGGGTGTTTTGCATTGGACAAAGGAGGTTTGACACTCTGGATGATTTAGTAGAACATTACAAACGAGCTCCTATTTACACTAGTCCTAGGGGTGACAAACTATACTTAATAAAACCTTTTCAGAAACCTGCAAAGTCATAATGGTCAATGACATTTAATGAGTTTAAAAAATCATCTTTCCCTGTTGATAACATCGTGTGTGCTCAAAAAGTGTTTGTGTGCAGAGATGCCAATTATTAAACAAATCCACTGTCTTAAATTTAAAACTGAAAGGTACAAAAACTGTGGTGCTTTCCAATTCTGCTTCATGTATTTTGTTTTAAAATTCTACTTAAGTACTCAAGGTATTTTTTATCTTTCTTTTAAATGCAAATCTATATCTGAAGTGCCAAAATCATTATCTAAATATGATTTGTTTTTAAATATTATTAATCTCAAATTGAATCTTTTTTTATTCTTCTGATTTTTAATTATATCACTAAAAATAATGCATTTTAAAAGTGGGATTTTTTTTTGGCTGAAATTTTTATCCATTTAGAGTGAATAGGAATCAAATATAGAATATGTTTTCATACAAAGAATTATTAGAGCATTATTGTAAGAAAAACATATTGTAAAACTTTCCTTTTCTGATTGAAACAAATGTTTCCTTTGTACCATGTATTCCATGACTTGTCTCTTATACTTTAAAACTAAGATAATTTTTTATGGAAGAGGAAAAATTGCATATTTATTTAAATGTTCCCAAATTTTAAAGATGCGACGTGGTAAGTAGTATTAACTTTTTTTTTTGTAGTATATTATAAAATTTATTTAAAGAAAGTAGTGAAATTACTCCAGATACAAACTATTCACAATATTTTATTTTAATAATAACTGCTGCTGCTTTTACTCAGTAAATATGCTATTCTCTTTATGATAATTTGTATAATACTTGTAATATATTCAACTGAAACACTCTGCATTGTGTGTAGGATTTGATATTTTAAAATAAGTTTTTGTTTTATGATTAAAATATAAAATAAATGTTTGTTTTTATAGTTAAAATATAAATCAAGAACTTAACTTTTTTTAATCAAATTTCTATCCAGTTTTCCATACTAAAAACTATAAGTAGGAAAATAAAGAACTTTTAGTTATGTAATTAAAGAATCAAAGTAACATCTTTATATTTTATATTGCTTCTAAGTGTGACATTAATGATCAATTTATCAAAATAGCATCTTTTTACTGGCTAGTTTAACTGAATAGTTTTTAAAACTTAATTTATAAAATGATCTCTATAAAAAGTAAGTTAATAAATTGTGAAATAGCATTAATATATGTAATTTAATTGAGCTATTTAATTTAATATAATTATGTGTGTAGATTGAATTAGAAATTTTTTTGTATCTGTGACTTGCAGTTAAATTAAAATATTAAACTAATCTTAATGTAAGATCAATTCCTTCATAAAATAAAAAAAAAATTGCAACTTTGACAAAAAAAAAGAGTAACTGAAACATAATCAGATCATTTGCATCTTTCATGTTATGTAAATTATTTATGGAATGGAAATAATTCTTAATGTAATAAAAGAGATGTAAATTAATGGTAGTTCACTGCAGTAAAAAAAAAAAAATCTTTGGGCTCCAAAATATACAAATAAGGTAGCTAAATAGTTTAAAGGTCTTCAAGCTAAATGGACAATTGTCTTAAAATTCTGAATGTAACATTTTTCAATTATTTCTTCCATATCTGATAAATAAGTCAATATAAATTGTGTGAATACATCTCCATAGAGAATTTTTAAGAGAACTTGTTAATTCGAATAGTATATTATCGACAGTTAAATTCAATATTAGTGAAAGCAGACATGAACAGTGACAAACAAATTCTTTTTCTTTATTTATTATATTATAGACTATCATCATCACTAAAATATATATTGAAACTAATAGGCCTGTTAATGTGTTATAAAGACATGAATTTGTTAAGTATGGATTTTGTTTTTTAGTAGTAGAGAGTCAATAGAAAAAGAAGGGGGAAAAAAAAAAGACATTTAAATTGTAAAGTCCAGCTTAAATAAAACTGCTTAGTCATATATGTTTTTTTTTTTTTTAATTATGGCATGGCAACTAAATTTTATACTATTTTGGAAGTTTATTGATATGGGTATTTATTTTATTTTATAAAATACTTTCTCAAAGCAGCATTGTTTTAGTTTCAAATATGTTTTAATCATTTAAAAGTATTTTTTAGAACATTTCCTGTTTGCAAGTTATTTTATGAGCAATCGGATCTTTTTAAATTAAAATATTAACTATCATTACATACTTATTTTGGAATTATCAATGTTTATGTAACACATTAAATCACAATGTTTAAATTAACCAAGAAGTTTTATTGTTAACATTATTATCGGATTTAATAGAATTCAAAAAGTGTAAAATAATGTGCAAGATATTATTCATAAGAATTATTTTTTTAATTCTATTTTTTCCCCTAAACTGTTCAATTTCTTTCATATTCAAACTTCTATTAAATCAAAGTATTGATTTGCATAAGCTTAGCTAGATTTGTTTTGTTGTATTTTTTATTCATCTAACAGTATTTTTTGCTTCTATTTATTTACTTATTTATTTACACTTCATTATGTGTTATTTTATTGTGTTAAGAATCTGTTTTTGATAATTACTTGATGGATCATGATTGTGTATTATTGGCATCTCTGCAACTTTGCTTATCTTCTCGAATTCTGTACAATATTCAGCTCCAGTTTCACACTTGTGCCATTCTGATCAGATTGGGTAAATCTATTATTTTTCCTGCAGTATTCCCATTGCCATGAAGTGCCTTTGGTTTACTTTGTGTTGCTTTCCTTGTATTTTTGTAAGTTCAACAACTGAAGAAAAAAAAAACTGTTTTACTTTGTCCTTCAAAACATCTAATGGCACTTGTGAATCAGTGTTTTTCATTTTTAGAATAATCTTTCTCTGTGTTCTAAAAAATTTAATACACGAAAAATTATTATATTTTACATAATCAGTGAAGATTCTTAAATTAACCATTTTTAACTCGAGAGCTTAACATCTGAACTCAGCATGTTCTATGTGAGCCTTAAACCATTTCATGTTTCCTGTGAACAAGCAGTCTTAAATGTTATGTGTAACGAAATTTTTCAAAGTGATTTTTTTTCTTTAAAAAGGTTTAGAGAATATTTATGGCTATGGCACATTTTTTTTTCTCATTTTTTGTTGTTTTATATGATGCATTCCAATATATATATTATGCACTCCATATTAATTTTTTGAAATATAGAAATGATTGTGTAGAAGTATTTTATCTAGATTTTAGTTGCAAATGTTTTGTTATTTACTGTTTAAAAGATCCTTGTTGGTTGATCAGTTATTGCATGTATTATTATATTTGAAAATTAGATTTTAAGCTTGTTATTTATTGAGTTCATTCTACATCAAATTTTGTTCAAATAATTAAACTGCATAGTAAATTTTGCTATTTTAATAAATGCTCAAATGTAATTTTTTTTCTTGGAAAAACATAATGAGAATTTTTTGTGCTAAAAGTATTTTAAAATTTATTTTTTAATTTCTTAATCTATTGATCTGAGTTTAATTTTTTAAAATTAATATATGTGTCAGATATTTGTAAAATTGATTGCTTTTATATTACATAATTGTGTATTATTTTAACTGCATGAAAAATTGAGATTTGTTTTTTAAAGCAAGGATCTTCATTATTTAATAATTTTAATTGTAAATAATGTACATTTATGTTTGGAATGCTTTAAAATATAAAACGTATTTTCATTTGAATTTTAGGCTGCATTTGTTAGGCATTTTATTTAGAAAAACATAATGTAGATAATACAGCTCTCTTTAGAAGCTATGTGATCCACTTACCCTTTTCTAATTGTAGTTTGATTTGAACTTAAATTAACTAGTCACTTTGAGACGCCCCAATCCAAAAGAAAAGAAATCCTTGACTGTGTAAAATTAATTGTTCTTCAAAGATATAAAATGCTGTCAGGTAAATATTAATTAATAATAAAAGCTATGTATGATATGTAATTAGCTTTTTATATTTATGAAAAAAAAAATTATCTGTATTTAACTAGGAACTATGTTATGAGTTTAGAATTTTAAATTTGTTGTGTAAGAAGCTGTGATATTTTGATTCATTTATTTATTTTATATGCAGAATGACATGTAGCTTTTACAGCTGCGATCTGAGATGTGTTGTGAATGTAATTTTACTACCTTTACTGTAGTTTTCAGTGTAGAAATGCATTAAATCTCCTAATTATGTGAAACTTATATGGAACTTTTTTGTGCACAGAGCAAGAAGTGATAGAATAATAATTTGTTTGAAAGATTGCTGTAGTCATTCATTTGTTATCTGATGTATAAACACAGTTTTACACTCAACATTTCATTCAATATTATTCATGGGATACAACATAATTCTTCCTAAAATTTTATTTATAAACTCTTAAATTTTTTTTTTTATTTGAATAGTATATTTTTGAAATGTTCCAATTCATAAAAGCTTTAAAAAAAGAAACGTTCAATCAAAGAGTATAATATAATTTTATTTATTTATTTTTTTTGAATTAATGAATGACTTTAACTTAACAGAGATATAATTTGAAAAACAAATGCATGAGATTTGTACAATTTCTGAGAATTTAAATAGATATAGATAATAGAAATCACACACACAAAGCTTAAAAAAAAACAAAGAAAAAAGAAATTTTTTAAAAGTTTCATATTCTGCAATAAATTAGCCATTTGAATCAGCATGAGTTAGATTTGACTAAATTTTTTAAATATGTTGTTAAGAACTACAAGGCTGAATTAGGTCTTGTATATAATCTGAACATTTTACAATATAATGATATTTAGTTTATATTAATCTTACACTGACTCATTTTAAAATGTTTTTTTTTTATATGATGTAAAATTAATTGATTTTAAAATCACTCATATTTCATTCAGTGTTCTCAGTTGTGGCAAATAAAATTTTGTTAATATTTATAAATGAATTGATTTATTGTAGTGTGATGATTTCTTAATTATATATATAATTTAACTTTCTTAAATAAGTGATTATTAATTTGTTATAAAAATCATAAAATTTATATATGAGGGCTATTCAGAAAGTAACTAATGTTTTAGAATTTAAAAAAAAAAAACAATGAAAGAAATGTTTTTTATTACTTAAAATTTGAAAGGCACATTGTTCAGATATTTTTCAACATAATCTCAAGACACTTATCATAATGGTACACCAGCTTGTTAATTCCATCATCATAGAATGTAGCCTTGAGAGACTTCAACCACACACATACGCATATACTCAGTTCCTTAGCATCATCAGAGCTCTCTGTGTTACAAGCCAAATAACCTTGCAAGAAAACTAGTTGGTGGCTAAAAACTATTATTTATCCTGATATAGGATAAATAATAGAATGTATTTGGAACCTAATCTGTCATTAATATAATCTATATAAAACTCTATTAATCTTCTTACTTATTTGAGAGATGCATCCTTTTATTTTTATGTATATCGTTTATCTTTGCATATTTTATATCTTTATATAATTTAAATATGCAATGTTTTTGAAAATATGTAAATTGCACATTGTTATAGATTTTGTAATCTCGCCTTTCCGTCACAGTCACCACTTTGTCACCATCACTGCTTCGTGGAACAGTCACTGCTTCCTGGACTATTGCTATTTCATGGCTCAATTGCCATTTAATAGCCATTGTTATGGTTTCTGACTCATGGCCTTCAGTTTTCGTTGAGTCACTGGTTTGAGCCTTGGCCACAAAAGACCCGCCATGTAGCCGGGGCTGATGCATGTTAAATCTGTCAGGGCTCAAAGTCCTCCCATTGGCATGGCGTGGAAGTTAGGAGAGGGTGTTGCTTCAAGTGCGACATAAATAAAAAAAAAATACTCTTGTCATTTGGTATATTGTCACTGTTTCATGACATAGAGGCTTCGTGCCTCAGTTGCTGCTTAGTATAATGGTTGTAGCAAATGTTTTATAGAATGATATTAATAATACGAATGAGAATGTCATTTTTCTTAATTCTATGTAGTGTACGTGAAAACTTAAAGGATTGTGGAAAATATAAGAATAATTGAATAGGATCTTCATATGTTTACACATTCATATTGTCATTTAATAAACAACAATCAATCCTCTAAATAATTTTATGGGGAAATGTGATAAAATACAACCATTTCTTATTGGTGTGTGAACATTGTTGCCTTTAAAAAATATGGGCTCTTTTTTTTCCATGTGGGAGAAGCAAAATTTTATAGTGCAATTTTTGCAGTAACAGTGCTTACAGCTTTGTTCTATTGGTATTGTTGGAAAAGAAAATATTTTCCCAAAATAGTTTGTTAATCTTGATATTTTAGAAACTTATTGTTACAAGATGGCGAATATAAATTTTAACATTTTTCTTATAATCATTTCAAATTTGGAAACTTTAGAAATAAAAAAATATTTTTGTCATTTCCAGGGTATATTTTTCCAATTATAATAGTGGTAATGATTTTGACAAATTAAATATTAGAAAGGAGAGAGTTTGAGTGTTTGTTTTATCTGAAATGATACACATATTAATCACTAAAGTACCAGAAGATTTTTGACAGTGATCTATTTATACATTTATTGTGAAAATTAAAAACAACCAGAAGAAAGTGGGAAACTTAAAAGATTTGAATTCACAAGAGATGAAAATGCTTCCAGATAATGTTCAATAGCATATTCAACTACAGAAATGTTTAAGAAAAGTAGATTAATTGTCTAATAATTTCGAGTATCTATTTAGAATATAATGATTAGAAACAAATCCTAGCGTTATCACGAAGGTGTTGATTTAAGGAGGCAAATAAATGATAGCAATTTGCCTATTTTTTGATGGAAAATGGGAGTTATATAGCCCTGACAAGCGGAATTATTATTGGTATGGTCTTAGAAAGAGAATTTCTTTTTAAAAACGTCGATTAAAGAAGTTAGAAAAGCATGAGATGAGGATGCTTCTCTTTTAAAGGAATTCATTACTTTGAATATTTTTAATAAGAAAAATTTTCAATTGCCTACACGGGTATTTTAATGGCCTTGTTTTGCCAAGTGCAACATTACTGGCTGGAGAAAAATGAATTTATTATTAAAACAGAATTCATGCCAAAAGTAAATATAGCCTCGGGTCCATAACGCTCAAATTTTGGACTGGTTCTTTTAGCTGATCAGCTAAAAGAACCAGTCTTGCAAAATTGCAAGCAAACTTCTCATAATAGCAGACACTATTTTCGAACTGGGTAACTGAAATCTACGACTGAAGACGAGTGATTAAAAATTGATTTTGAATTCTGTCACGAGAACTGTTTTTTAAGGACAATGGATCTGCATTCAACTTGGGATTTGTCTTTCAGTTATTCTTTAATAATTTTAAAATTTTTACATGGGCTTAATATGTCCACTTTATATTTTACTTTGTTTTTGTATCAAAACACTCCCATGTAAATTTGGATGAGTTTCTAAACAGTATCACAAAAAATTTCAATGGCTAGTGTTTCATCGATGTGTTCAATGTTGAGATGTGGCCGCGGTAGCCAAGTGGTCGTAGTCGTGGGTTTGAGCCTGGATGCCATTTAAAGTCTGATGTGTAGCTATTGCACGCCAAATATGTCGAGGCTCCAAGTCCTCCCGTTGGCGTGGTGTGGAAGTTAGAAGAGGGAGGTGCCAGCTCCAGTGTCGTCCTCGTCACTTGACCTTGAAAACCACGAGGTACGTCGCCAATAGCTTTCGTGCTGCTTCTAGTGCAACGTTAATCAAACCAAACCAATCCATGTTGATATATGCATTGAAAGATTTTTTTACATATATTTTTATTTTACGTTATAATCGATGCTTTAATACTATATAATGATAGACTTTTCGATATTTTTTTCCCCCACTTTTCCATAAAATTTAAAAAATTCCTTTAAATTTCAAAACATTAATATTTTAGTCAAATACGATAATGTTAACAAAATTCTGATTATTTTAAAATAATTCTGTGTTGATAATACATTTTTCATCATCATTTCATTGTAATAAAATGAAGGCGCATTGTATCTCATTCCTTTAAATGATGAATAAATATTGTTAAATATTAAAATAAATTACTGTAATAATTAGTTTTATCCGATTTGTATACTGATTTTCTACATTTAAACAACATTGTTCTAAATAACTTTAAATTTTCTATCTTTTTTTTTTATATATAAAAAACTATGTACCTATTTAATTATCTGTCATATGATTGGGCAATCATAACACCTTAATCATATTGCGCTTGTTATTTTAGAAAACTTTGAAAAGCTCTTTAATTTGAAACAAAATTCCTTTCTATTCAGACTTTATTTCCCCCTTTTTACTGTATTCATCTTCAATTTTATTAAAATCTTGTATTCTTTTTAAATTAATTGGGTAAAATTTAGAAGGAATTTCATAAATAGTAACACATCGATCAATAACTCCCGAGTCTAAAATTGAAAACAACATTTTTTTTGCAAATTTTTTTTTTATTCATCAACATAACATCTTTAATCACCTTTAGGGTGATACAATCGTTCCAACGCTTTCTTCCAAATCTTCCCCAAAAAAAAAAAAAAAAATTCTTTTTTTTTTTTTCGCAAGAAATCTTTTGTTGCGAGAATAGCGATACTTCCAAAAAAAAAAAAAAAAAAATTCCTTTTTTTTTTTTTTCGCAAGAAATTTTTTTTTGTTGCGAGAAATAGCGATAAACAGCTTTCTGAATCATCGACCGTTGCTGTTTTGTTCCATCGAAAGCAAATCGCGGTAACCCACTGAAAACCTTTTCATCACCTTCAAGTTCCTGGTCCGATCGACTAAAAAATTTTGGACAGTTTCAAGCAAAGGTTAGTACTCTAGAAAGACCTTGGTTACTGGTTTAATACGAGCGCCATCTCTGTGTTAGTCTTTGGAGTTATTGATCACGTTGTGCTGACTGAAGGGGAAGGACAGTTCGTCGTTTATTTTGGTAAAAGAAAAGAAAAAAAAAAAAAAAAAAAAAAAAAAGATTTATATCTGAGATAGTAGAGAGGTATATTTATTATCCTTTAAAGGTAATGTACTTAGTTTAGTCGAATATAACATCGGAGATGACAGTTTTAATTTTGCGAACGCCTTTATAAGTTTGAGGTTATTTCATGCCGATGTTTTTCCATATCGAATGAAGAAAGTCATCTTATTAATTTACAGATTAGATGAACCAGAGTGTGGAAAACCTTTCAACTCCATTTCAACAAAAAAAAAGATAGTTATATCTTCATTTTTAAAATATAGTTCCTTAACATTTAATGCAAGTACTTGGATCATATTTAAGATACAGCGAAACCCTTCTTAATTGTATTTACATTAAAAAAATGAGTATTAAAATATTCCTTTATTAAATAGCTTTTTATGTTTTTTTTAAATAACATGTACCAATTTTTACATATATTTTTATTTTGATAGTGCTTTTAGATTGAATGCATCGTAACCTTCAAACAATTTCGATTAGCCCTTCTGTTCAAAGACAAATTTTATTTGTTTTCTTATGAAAAATCATTACTAATTGTTAATAAATCCGATAGCTTTAAATTTTCAGATTTTACGAAATAAAATTTTCCAAGATACAGATACATACGAATATTATTGAGCCTTAGAAAGAAACACATTAATTGGCAGTGGATCCCAAAATTAAGCATACACCTTCATTTTTCGACATTAAAAGTATTAAAAGTAATACTGATTATTAATATAAAATTAATGTATACCTAAGTGATAAAAAATACTAAGAGATGTACTTCAGGGATGCGTGGAAAACAAGTATGAAGCATGTTTAATAAATTAATTATGTAATTTTTAATTAGAATCTACATATAAAGTCACAAAATTGAGTATATACCTGGCATAACTTTTAAAGGAAAACGTAAGCCAAAGTAATATTTGGTTGCACACCCTAATGAATTAATGATATTTCCAGACGGCGGCAATCGATTTAACAACAAGATGGATTTGGGTTGTTTCCATTTGGTGATTTTAGCCCATTCTTTCAAAAGCCAATTTTTTAAATGGCATCAGATATGGTGCTTTTGGACAGATTTTTCCAACTGTGAGCTACATAAATTTTCGATAATGTTTAGATCAGGTGATTTTGGTGGAGTGTGCATCTGCGTCTCTACAGTTGTACAACAGTCACACCAATTTCAGCTAAGTGCTTAGGATCATTGTGTTGAAAATGAAAACTCGATCCCGAACCCAACTTTTTTTAGCACTTTGCTTATTTTTCAGAATGTTCGAGTATTGAATTTTGTCTATGATCCCGTCAATAAACACTTAACTTCCCACATCATTGGCTGACATTCAGCACCATACGAGTGGGCAGAGTCATATTCTGACAGTAGGAATGGAGTTTTAAGAAGCAACTCACTGTTAGGCTTCCGCCAAACGGTAGCATCGCCCATCTCTTCCAAAAAAAAAACATTAAAATTGCTCTCATCACTGAATATAACTCGATTCCAGGAGTCTGGAGACCTTGAAATGTAATTTTCAGCAATGAAAGTTCTTTTCTCTTGGTTTGCTTAGAAATGAATTTTCTCTTGGCCACACGACCATTAAAGCCCATTTTCCTGATTACTCTTCTAATTCTTTTTGCAGAACAGGTCTTTGTACCAGAAGTGGTAATGCAATTTTTGGAACACTACCTTTGGAGTTTCGGTCACTTTTCGTAGAATCTCTCCTGGTTATCTATCATCCAAGAACCTGCCCTTCCGGGAACATTTTAACGTCCTTAAATCCTTACCTTAAGGATTTTTTGAAATGATATCCGTTACATCGCTGATCTCCAAATGCAAAATTTTCTGAGAGATTTACCTTTTTCAGCCATTTTAACGACCAATCTCAACTTTAACGTACTCGTTCTGGAATCTATTTTAGAATTTCAACATTCACAGAATTAGATTTTGTACCAATGTCAGTATAAACTCAAAAAACTTCAGTGCAAAATAGTGGCAGCTAATTTATCAAGCTGTGGCCATTTTCTACAAAGTGTAAATTTTACTTTTGGGACATCAAGGTCATCAGTCAGATAATACAAATAATTTTATTACACATAACTTCTTGTTTATTTTTTGACAAAATATCTTATTTAAGAGTGCATTTTTATCGATTTCCAATTAAAAAAAAACCTTGTATAAAACTTTTTACCATATGTTTCATTAAACTAAAGAAAGATGTGTATACCAATTTTGGGAGCCATTGTATATAGCTTTGTATGTTGTTCTTTTGCTGAAGGGTTAAAAAAAAAAAAAAAAAAAAAAAAACCTTTATAAAACTTTTACCATATGTTGTTTTCAACCAAAGAAAGATGTATTACTCAATTTTGGGACATTGTATATAGCTTTGTTGTTCTTTTTTATTGAAGGCTAAAAAAATAACATTTTAAATAACTTTCAAAGAAACCATCGTATTTAAAAAAGGAACTGTGTTATAAGATCTGATACTTTTGATTTATTGCCCTTTGTAAGATTTACCACAAAATATTATTCTCAAACCTTTTATAAGGAAATTGTTTCTTTTCAATTCAATCATATTTCTTTTTCCGACATTAATTTATTTTCCCCAAACGTTGAGACTTTTAACTATGATGTTAGTTTAAAAATTTTAAAGACATTAAATTTAAATTGCACTAATTGGTAACGAAGCGACCAATATTAAGAGCCAAATAATTCTATCGGGTTGACTACGATAATTTAAATATCCACAGTATTCAAGTACTTTTTATAAAAAACATGATTTTTAATTTTGCATAAACTTGTGTATGAAAATGAGAAGCTGCATTTGCTCTGTTTTTCTTTTCAATATTAACTATTATCTTAATAGAAATTATTAATTAACTGAAATTATTTGTCACTTTTTTTTGATACAAATCTATTGTAATTATCAAATTTCCTAGAAAGTATAAATGTGAGTTTTTCAACTATTACTACAGTTTGTACACGGCCATCAAATTTAATTGTGAATTATCAAAACGTGCGTCGTTAAAATTATTCAAATTCGGAATTTAGACAACATTTTTTTGAGTTCCTCGAAATTTTTCTAAAGTCAGAGAATTTTGACGTTTCCACTCAATTATAAACAATAATTAATCGTAACTTATTTTAAATTTAATGACACCATTTATTGTTCCAAAATTCAAAGTTGCAAATTAATGGAAAAAGCTCTAAAATATGCACTCAAAAAATATTGTATCAATTTCATTTAAAAAAATTTATATATATATATTCAAAGACTGAAAAAAATACTTTATGCTAAAAAGCCTAGGCTGAAAAGGGAATATAGATATTTCAAATAATGTTTTGCTTGCTTTTGATGTGAAAACAGTTATATGAAAATTTATGTTTATGAAAGGAAAGTGAGTATAATAAACATATTAAAAAAAGATGAGGAACATTGTATAATCGTTCTCAGCCGCGGTAGCCTAGTGGTCATACGGGACTAGCGACCGAAGTTTTGTTCAGTCAGTGGTTCGATCCTTGGCCAAAGACCTGCCGTGTAGCCGCTGCATGATGCACTTGTCGGGCTCAAAGTCCTCCGTTGGGTGGTGTGGATGTTAGGAAGAGGAGGTGCATGGCTCAGGTGTCGTCCTCGCACTTGACCGTGGTTCAAAATTATTGAGGTCCATGCCACGGCCCCGTAAGGTTTCTAGTGCGACGTTAATATAAAAACTAAAAAAAAAACTGCATGGTTCTCCAATAGTAATAATGCGTTTGAGAAATATGATCAACCCTGGCAACAACCGTAAATTACGAGGTTCTTATGTAATTAAATTTCCTCATCATAAAAAAATGTATTAAACAGTTACAGAATTCGTTTTCATAATTTATTAAAGAGCCATTACAATTAAGGGATCAAAAGAAGTTAACACCTGGTTTCATGAAGAGAGAGGATCACTGAAAATTTGATAGAATTTAGTACCAGAGCCGAAATACGATTGAAAACTCCTGTTCAGTGCCGGCCATCTATATAAAGGGGTTTGGGTGCACGAAATAATTCGAATCCTTGAATTTTTTGGTAAAGTAAAAAAAAACAAGAAAAAAAAATTGTAAACTGAAACATACATTACTAATGAATGTGTATTTGATGCGTAATTTGTTTCTGCTCATACATTATTCAAAAGTAGTTCTGTTTGGCCCAATTATCTTAAAATTTTGGAAGTAGTTACGAACTGGCAATTACTAAACATTAAAAACACCCTGAGAAAACACTCAGGAAATTTTCTTTATTTTCATTTCTTAACGTGGGCTGTGGTATTGAGATTTTTTTTTCAGAAAAGTCCAGTTTAGGTGGATATCTCGGGAGTTCCCTGAATCAACGGACAAAAACTAAGCACTGGCATCATCAAGAATTGGTTTGAAAATTGTCGAAATTCAGAGATCTATAATAATAATGTTTCCGATAAAATGAATGTCATACAGACAGCGACAGAATATTGTCAAGTTTTCATGTGAAAAAAGTACATTATTTTAGTTCTGATCATGTGGGGGCCAATTTGAATACGGGGCTCAATGCATTCGCCCCCCCTCCTCTTCGATGGGCGGCCCTGTTCGGGAGCTGCGCCGCTGAGAGGAACAACCGCATTGGCTAGCGCGTGGCCGCGGTAACCCAGTGGTTATGATCGCGACTCTGTGGCCGGTAGTTTCGTCAAGGCGTGATGCACGCAACGTATCGTGGCTGGAAAGTCGTCCCGTTGGCTTGCAGAAGTTAGAGAGGGGGTTGCTACAGCTCATGTGTCGTCCTCGTCAATTGATCGAGGTTCAAAATCATTGAGGTCTGGCTCACCAATGGCCCCTGTGTTGCTTCTCAGTGCTACATTAATATAATCACATCACACGTATTGTCCCAGCAGTGCTTTGCAGGAGAGAAACATCGGGGCGGACTGTGATGTAACAGTCAAGAACGAACATCGAGAAATATATGCCCTCACTATAACAAGCTCATGTTGTAATCTGTAATAATGTCATATAATATGGTTCAAACGTCATAGGGTCGTGGTATATGTTAGAAATGTAATATGATCGAATATGTTACAAATGAAAACGATATTGGAGAAACCTATTGCCAAACTGGAACAATATACGTATTATTTAAAAAGTAAAAATTAGCCACACCTCTAGAAACAAGTGATAATTCCTTTCTGAGCAAGGTACAGCTATATTATGGGAGATCAAAAATGCCGCTATTCGAACCATCCAAGAGGGCGACACTTCATTTTGGATTCGCTCTTCTTAATTTCTTTACTGTTTGCAGTGACCACTATTTATTGTTTCTGGCCGTTCGGGGTAATCCACCAGAAGTTAATATTCCCTCTCTGTCACCAAAGAATACCACGATCTTTTTTTTTGATGACGTTATTTGCAACATTTTCTTACTTAGAGAACTCCGTGTCTTCCACACCATAGACTTTATTTTGTCTTTATAATGAATTTCATTCGAGTTTCATCTACACACACGATCGAGAAGTGATTCCGCATGTTCGTTGTAGTCCTCGAGAAATGTAAAAGAAGCTGCCATGCGCTTCTTTTTTTGAGGTCTTCTAAAAAAGAGCTTGGTACTATCTGGCACAAAACTTGTGATAGCTCAGATTTTGAATCTTAACATGAAAACAACAGTGTGAAAGCGTAGTGAGAGTTCCGCAATTGTAAGCTGCGGTTTTCGCGAAATCTTGTTCATCGATTTTCTTCTTTAACAGTATCATAGCCGGCCACTTCACGCTTCCTTCAAACATTAGTGTGGCCATTTTTAAACATGATGTACTATTACTTCACTCATTGCGTCGTTTCAATGTACCTTACAAAGTTCTGCAACAAATTTCAATTATTCAGTTTATTTGCGAGCAAAAAACCAAATCTCTGATCGCAATTCCCGGATTTTACAGCATACATTTTAAACTCTTCACAGTGAAATCTTTGAGGAAACATTTACCACAAACAATCACAACCTGATGTAATGATTCAGCAGATGCTCAGATACCAAGATGGGGACGCTAGCGCTATCTCACACAGCAGCGAAACGTGAGTTACTTGTTGAATAGTAACGATACGGTTGAATAGTATATTGTGATATTTTGCTAATATTGTTAGTCATCAAGGAACATCCCCGTCTCCTACGGCCAACAATAAAGATTAGTTGCCGCTCTTTCATGGAAAATATTGAAAAAAAAAAAGTGATTTCTACCTAAAGTGACGGCAGTGACGCGATTTGCAGTAATGTCTGTATAGACAGTACACTGTTATTATTTTGTACATTTATAAAAATTAGAGTAGTATTATCACATTTAGAGCAGTACTCATTTAGGCTTCAGGTGATTAATTATATAGTTATTAGAGACTCACACACTGTTACATATAATGCTCCTGCATAAATAGTACAATGTTATTATTTTGTTTGCAAACTTTATGAAAATAGTAATAGCATCTATTGTATAATTCTAAAACAGAATTACTTCTAAAAAACGAAATTTTTAACCAAAGAGTAAGTAAATCAGCAATACGTAACCGAACGAACAG
>BMAW01068533.1:30007-40782 GCA_019974015.1 Nephila pilipes | reverse complement strand
GTTCATTATATTTTTATTCTTTTGTGCAAGAAAGAAATAAAAGAGCTAAATTATCTTTAACAGTTTCATTGAAATAAATATGCCCAAAACACTAATTCTTATCTACTCAAGGTCAAATCTTATTCAAAATAGACATAAAAGCCATTATTAGAAAGCCTTAAAGTTATTAAGTATAGTTTATGTCAAACAGTACACGATTTGCCGCTTATACTATTAAACATAACAGATGATCTCAACTTGTGTCAAATCAATGTTTGAGTGGTATAGGCCCTTTTCTTTCGATGAACTATACAAATGGAAAATATGATCCATAAAAAAGTCGTAACAATTATGAGAAAGACAGTCTGTTGTTTTCATTGTTGCTGGTTCTACTATTTAGTAATGAATAAGCTTCGATACTGGTGATGTTAGGCTTTTAACTCCGGGTCGGTTCAGGCTCAACCGTTCGCATTTATTTTCCTTCACAGTTGAAGGATATGATTCTTGGTGGTGTATGGGACGAATACGATCAAATGCACAACAGTAACACCGTCAGATCCGATGTAACATTTATCTCTTCAGAATAAGTTTATTTTTTTTAACGACAGTTTGCGCATTAAACTTTTTCGCCCCAAACTGGTCATCAATTAATTAGAATCAATTGCAACTCGTTTTACCCTGTGTCAGATAAACAAACATCAAAACGCAGAACAAAAAAAAAAATACACAGTTTTGTTTGAAGTTCTGTCACGATGGCTCCATTTTATTACTTAGCCAAACAAGAAAATAAGAGAAACACCGGGATGTTTGTACGAGACGAATTAAAATCAGCGCCTGTTTAAAAGTACTAATAATTTATCTCAAAAAATATAGTCTACAGGTATATGCAGCACTTTAGTTCGTCGCTTTAAAGATTATACAGGATGCTTTCAAAATCGAAGCAAGAAATTTGGCGAGCAATAGAAAACCATATAAAACAGTACTTCAATCATCACGCAGAATTAACTCGGAGGCACGATGATGAAAGCAGCACACCGTCACGCTTCTTTCCATTACATGTCAATGACCAGTTGTCATCATTAAGCTCTTCAGTAAGAAAATCGTTTTCGTTTGTGATGTTTTCTTTCTCACTTCTTATATTTTCTTAAAGTTGTTCCTTGAAAACACCCCAGTTATATATATTGCAAGAAGATTATACTCGATATGTAAATATCAAAAGAAAACTTTAACGAAAACAAATTTCATCCTTTTGTCACCAGATCTTCAATGGTTCTCATCTAACAGCTGCTCGATCTTACTGACGAAACATAAATCAACTGTAAGATATGCAATATTTTTAGTATAAAATAGTGGTTCTTTTCAGATATCTTACTGCACTTAATGATATTTCAAATTTTCAGATTACATTAATTGTAGTCCTTAATGAATGTTGTTGTGTCCTCAGCCATTTTATAAATCATTCTTTTTACTTTTATTGTCGTTGGTGCTCATTACCGTCTCTACCAGTTCTTCTTTTTTGCCATTGTAACATGCATATATTCTGTAGTTTTATGAATCTCTGTTTTGTGTTATTTTGATTAAGCCGATAGTGATAGAAATTCTTGATTACAAATTATTATTTAAGTAATTAGTCTGGTCCTGCAGTCACATATTACAAGGATGTATCATTAAAATCAATCTATTTAAAAACAAGTTTCTTGTCATTCAAAGAAAATATTTTTTTTTATTATAGGCCTCTGGAAATAAAATCAAATGACTGTTAAGCCCCTTCAAATATTGATGGGTACTTAACAGAAAAATCATTGGTAACGATCAGGCTCCAAATTTCCTATTTTTATACTATTGGTTCAGCACTTTTTTGCAGCTCACCAGATTTTGCTATTTGAAACCATTCTTATCATCAATGAGTTTTGAAAAAATTTTCATAATTACCGAGTTTTCTTACATTTGTCTTAAGTTTCATGATGTATAGTTCAAAGCCTCGCTCAAATAACATAATAGTGCCGACGAAAGTTCAGCCGTCCGAAGTTTTCCTCGATAAATGAGCCGTTTAGCCACTTCGCTGTGCAGTCTTTCTCGATGGATTACGATTCGAGCTGTCGTCCACTTATGCCACATTGAGTTATTGAGTTGCGGTACCACTTGTTCTCTAATCGATGGTGGGTGTCAGCTGTGGGATAAGCGAAAATTGTCTAGTTATTTTTTAGTGCTTAACGGAAAGCTTTTAAAGCGTGAAAGAGTTTGAGATAAACATAATACTGGCCTGTTTTTTGAAGTTGTAATGCAGAGTTTATTCCAAATATTTAAATTTTATTTTACAAATTATTGCTTTTACACATAATTATTGAATTGTTAAAGTACATAATTTAATTATTAAATATTGCAAATAATTCTTTAACTATTTTAGTATATCTTCCATATTACTGACAAAGAGTGGAGAGCTTTTAAAGTTTCAAAGATGTCATTTTTTGGGAGAAGTCATAGAGAGCGATATTTTGCTTTCTTGTCAGTTGTTAATATAATACTTTATATCGGTGTCATTGAAATAACCTGCACATTGCTCGTGCCAACGCCACATTTATGGCTTTGTACCAGATGCGTAAATGCAGCTCTTTCAATATTTATGAACAATTATAAAAAATTAATTATATTAACCCTTTGACGGGAAAGCGAAAAATAGTTATCGCTCTCCCATGATGTCCGATCAAACGATCACTGAAA
Organism: Nephila pilipes; assembly: GCA_019974015.1. Lineage (NCBI taxonomy): Eukaryota > Metazoa > Arthropoda > Arachnida > Araneae > Nephilidae > Nephila > Nephila pilipes. Next base: position 38,082 of record BMAW01068533.1, on the reverse strand, counting down.
GTGGTCTGTCTTTTTTCCAGAGCTTTTTAAAATGTCACTCTTTTCTGATGGTGAATGTATGATCGCTCTCGCTTTAAAAAAGAGTTCTAAGAATTATTACGGGTATATTTATGTAATATATCACCAACTGTAACTAATTTTTAAATCATCTCATGATTAATAAACATTTGTAAACATTACATTAAATATTTTAAATGACGAAAAACAATGTTTATTAAGCTCTAAAAAACAGGTAGTTGTTACATTTATCTAAAAAACTCTTTCCGCCGCTTTTCGTACAAAATAAATACCCTTATATAAAAATAACAGATTTAATTAACCGGATCGGCAGAATTTTTCCTTCATTATAACAATTTTACTTAAATGGTCTACCCATACATCATCTTAAATCTGATTTAACAGTTAATTATCTGTTCCGAAAATATTATTTGTAACGTGAAAGATAAGTATCAGTGGACGAACCCAGCCTGTCAGCGTCCATCGGGAAAAGTTTTATTGCCCAAGTAAGTTTGAGCAACCATTTAGAGTGTGAGAAACTTCGACGAACTGAACTCCGTCAGGCTTTATGAGTGCTATTTGACGAGCAATGGGCCTCCATAATCATTGAAGAGTTTAAGACTTAAAATGGAAAATACATTATAATTACTAACATTCTTCAAAATTCATTGTGAATTAAAAGTGGAACGCTTAGTAAAAAAATTCTGAAGTCGAAACAAAAATGGAAAACGTTATGGAAGTAACTAAAAAATATTTGAATTTTGATTCATTATCTTACAATTTTTTTTTTCTATTCAAATTTTTTATCCCTAAATGATATGTAAATTTGCAACCCTGAATGTTTTGATTTTTATTTTTATTTACAAATTTTATGAATAAAAAATATTTTCTTTAGATCTAAAAAACCTGTTTTTAAATAAATTGCTTTAACATTGCAATGCATTTATTTACAATCCAACTAACGATACATATATAACGGGATATCTGATTATTAAATAATAATTTACAAAATTTAATATATATCTCAACAATAAATAGCTTTAGAAACAAATTACATAAAGTCTTAAATTATATCTCACATGATGCACATGTGATGAAAAAGGAAAAGTACGAGTAAGTTAATTAGTACATTCAGATTCTAGTAAAGTAAGAAAAGTAAAAGAGAAATGAGTTTATATAATTCAGAGTTTTTTAATCATCTGCTTAGGATTTTGCCATACTAATATATGCTAATTGAAAAATTTGAAATATCATTAAATTGTATTAAAGGATAAATGTCTGAAAATCATCTGTCTTTTCTTTTGTAAAAAAATCATTGACTATCTTTAACAATGAATTTATGTCGTCTAATTATGTCGACAGCCAATTTAAGATGAGAACCATTGAGATCCGGATGGAAAAGGATGAGAATTATAACCATAAAAGTTGTTGATCCTTTCTTTTGATATTGAGAACTCCAGAGTCATTAATCTCTTTACAATATATATAATACAGGTGTTTCGAAACCCTTAGAAAATATAGAGAGATTAAGAAAACATTCTAAACAAGCACTCACCCCTGCCTAGGGAGAGCTAATGGAGACAAATTAGTCGGTGGCTTTAATGGAAAGAAAGCATGCAGAGTGTGAATGCTCATCTCATTCTACTGGGATTTTAGCGCCCAGAGTTGAGCCGCCTTGTGCCACTCTGTGTGAGTAAAAACTGTCTTGTTTATATGAGCTTTCATTCTCCTTTAAACTTGTCCCTCAGTTTTGAAAGCCATCCGTGATAACTTAAAAAAATGACCATTTAAAGTTGTATTCACATCATACATGTAGAATAGCATTTTGATTCCAAATTGAACTAAAATACTTTAAACAGAGCATAAATATATTAATTCGATCACCATTGCAAACACATACATTGTTTCTCTTATTTCTTTTGTTTGGTATTAATAAAATGAAACATCTTAATTAAAAAACAGAACTAGAGCAAATTTTTATTATTTTTTTGTTCTATGGATTTGATGTTTATTTTATCTTAACACAGAATAAAAAACGAAGTTACCAATTGATTCTAATTGATTATTATTATGTTTAGGTAGAAAAAAAGTTTAATATTGCTAATGTCAGTGTAAAAATGTCTAACTATTCTGAAAGAGATAAATATTTATCAAGATCTGCAAGATATTTACTTTAATACGTGAAGTACTGATCATTATCTATTTTATACACCACAAAATCATATTCAATTTCAATATGGAAGGAAAAATAAACGCCTTGAACAGGACTTCGAACCTCCATCCGTGCTAGGGTTAAAGCCTAACGCTCTACCGACTGAGCTATCCGCTCGTACGATTATTTATTAATAAAATAAATTTTAATGTAATAAGAAATGTGATATCTTTTCATCAATTATTTTATTTTATGGATGCTATTTATTTTATTTATGTTCGAAAATTATTTTTAATCAAAGAAAAATTATCCATAAGCAGTTGAGTTACTTTAAGTTGAATATCATGTTATGTTTAATAATACATTACTCTGTAGCAAATCGTATACTGTTTGATCGCAAAACTATATAAAGGCCGAAGAACCCTTTAAGGACATCTTTTCTAACTAATGGCACATGAAATATATTTTGGGAATAAGTTTATTTAAGAAATGAAATTATTTAGCTAATTAGATAAAATTAATTAGATTTTTAAGACCCTTTTTCGGGGGGGAGTATGTTTACCACAGCTCAATGGGGGCTATTTAAAGATAATTTAATGCATTTTATTTCTTTTCATGTTGCACAAAAAAAGGAAATAAAAAAATATAATAATTTCTTCATCCCAGGATAAACCTTTTAGCTTAAAAATTTAATTTGTTGGTAAGATTTCTTCCCATGGCATTAGAAAGAATTATAGGGAAGCTCTTGTACGAGCTTATCTACAATACTTCAAAGTAGAATGAATTCACTTTTAAGGGATGCTCGTATAGTATAATGATTGCAAATAATGATCTTGTTATTCAGATATCACACGATTCTTTTGCTTTTTTTGGGATGTTACTGAACTTAAGGAGGAAAAAAAAAAGAATTAAAGGATTAAGTCTTAAGAATTAAGAAATACAGATTTTCTTATTAAACAAAAGTATCTTTGAAAGAAAGGTATAATCACAGAAAACTGTCTTAGAGGTACATCGAATTATAATGAAGCGAACATTTAATAAATAAGGAACTAGTTACTCAAATATTTTATATTGTATCGATTTTTGCAATATATATATATATATATATATATATATATATATATATATATATATAAAAACCATTACACCATTATAATTTATGAAATGTATTTCAAAATTAAAAATATATATGAATATTACACTTTATTCTTGTTAACTGACACGTTTCGAACAAAATGAAGTGTGAATAACTCATGTTAAATTTTCAGAATATACATATTAGAAATTTCCAGGCAGTTCCAGAGATTTTGAAAATATATTTCTTGTATCATAAACATTAAATTCGCATTAATGTTTAAATTAAAGAAATGCTGTTGCAATGCTGAAATTAGTAAATAATTTAATAAAGAGTTGTTATTATTAATGTATAATACTATTTGCATTTAATATTATTTTAAGTCCTTTTTATGAAAGCTAATTTAACATTTTTTTAACCTAATAATATTAAAACACTACGTTATGTTAAGTGGTACGATTAATCTGATATTTTATTGAAACATTGAGTAAATATTCATGACGCCTTTAGAAGTCCAGGATATGTCAGTTAACGACCGAAATGCCTTTTCCATTAGCATAATGAGAGGATGTGTAGAGCCAACGAGTAGCACCCTTGAAGCTAAAAATAGTTTATAATTGCTTGATTGACATTTAAATCCACTTGGTGATTGAAGTTAATGATGCAATACTTTTGTTTAAAAGTAATGAAACTGTTAACAAATGTGTTTGTCTACTTTAGAGGGAGAGTGAAGGCACTTATAATTTTGCGGAGATGTGATATAGGACAATAATCAGATTTAATTTAAGGATTGAAGAATTTTCAGTTGCTATTCTGTATTAACCAATTTCTTCGTCGTTTATTGAAAAATATTTTTCACGGAAGAAAAATAATGTCGAGAATCGTTTTAACAATTAGAGTGTGCAATCCACATATAAGGATATCACTAATTAAAAGGAATGATTTTTATATAATCCGAAAGTATCCCAGAAAAACGAATCTTTAAAAATAATATATTTTAAATATTAAGACAAAACAGTTTACTAAAAATATTTTCAATACAAATTTTTTAAGAGGGAAAAGATAAATTTTGGCAAAATGATTATAAATGTACAAGGACAAGATTAAATTTAGCATGCCGTTACAAGTGCAATATATATATATATATATCATTTATCTCCTTTTTTGACTAGACTTTGTCTTTTTTTCTGTATTTCTTCGTTTTAGTTATTATCTTAATAGTTATTTTTTTTTATTAAGAATATAGTAATATATCCCTGAGTTTATATTTTATTAATAATTAGATTTTAATTATAAATTTTAATTATTATTTCAATTTAGTTTATGATTTCTACAATTTTTCTTTTTAGTTTATGATTATACACACACACACACTCATTTTCTAATTGTATGTATTCTAATAAATATTTCTATTCATCTCTGGTCCTAAAATGAATGTTTCGAGACTCAAAATTACTATTATTAAAATCCATTAGCGCTACCAAGTATTTCTAAGTGCCTTTAATACTTAATTTAAAATGCAATTCAAAATTTCAAAAAAAAAAAAAGTTTTTTTTAGCTTATCAGTTACAACGGAAGGAAAGCTCATAGCAAATATTTTCGAAGGATTAATAGAATAATATAATTAGTAATCAATGAAAAGATTTTAATGTATGTTAGTCATATATATTCAACATAACTTACATGAACCATGGAGTAGAGAACTTGCTTCTCACTGAATGTAATTTTATACGAGAAGGGATATAATTCTTTTCCTTTTATATGATTTGGATCAGATACGCCGAAAGACTTAGATACGACTTTGAACCTCGTCTCAGAAATTTTTTTGTTTATTCAGTTATCTGTTCGAGCTGTAAAATCCTTCGTTAAAGTGAAAGTAATCCTAAATGCTTATACTGTTAGGAAAACAGAATCATTTATAAAAAAATGTATCTCGTATATTGATATACAATTTATATAATGTAATGACCTCCAATGGTGTGACTGAAGATGCCTGAAAGAAAATTTCATTAAATGTGAAAGCAAAATTCATGATAAAGATTTTTCATATTCTTTGTTCATAATCAATCAATTACAGAAATAAACAGATTAACAAGTAGGAATTTTTGCATTTATGCATAACCAATTTTTAATAAATACAATTAGCGTAAAAAAAAGTGACTCAGAGGAGCTTATGTAAAACACGTAGCAAATTGCACTGTGCATTCTCGGCTAATGTAAAAAAAAAAAGGATTTTTGTTATAACTAAAAATTTGCATATACAAATGATGCACTGATAAATGATACTAAGCACAATTAGTTTTAAGTACATTATATACGCTTTTTGTAGTTTAAAAGATTATCATACTTTCTCGCATTTATCGATTTTATGCATTTGAAAGTTATAATCAATAAAGGTAATAATTAAAAAATCGGCATGTTTGAGAATATCTATTTATTAAAATTTATGAACGTTTTACATTTTTGAAATAAATAAATAACAAATAAATGTTACTTTTAGAGATAATTTTGTGTTTTTCTTGCAATATATGCATCCAAATAGGAAAGGAATGACTCAGGTGATTAATAATAACAAAAATTGTTCAATATTACAAAAATCCGAACTTGGAAACAACTTATCTGACGCATTTGTACAACAAATGTCGAATCAGCTAAGTTAGCGCTTGCTCCAAACCATGCATCGATACTCTGAATAAGCAGCAAAAGTGATTGCAGCATTCTCTTAAAAGATAGAAACTATTTCAGAGAGATTTATTATTGTAATAGATTCTACAAAAGTGTAATGAAATTTATATATTATATCTGTATATATATATATATATATATATATATATATATATCATGTATAAACATCATATATGTAAAAGTCATGGGACAGCAATATATTAATATACAGATAGTAGTAGAACCATGTAAATGAACGGTGCATTGTAAGGACTTACATTTATATTCAAGTTTTCGAAAGTGATAATGGCTTCTGGACAAAAATTAACAGACTTTGAACGTTGGAACTAGTCACATGAGAATTCTATTTTGGAAATAGTTCCTAAATTCAACCTTTCTCGTTCCATAGAATCAAGAGTATGTTCAAAACATAACATTTCAGGCATTGACTTCCACTTTGGACAAAGCAGTGACCGACAGCAGACAATTGATGTCTGAGTAGAGTAATCCGTGGTGTCAGACAAGAGCAACACAGCTACAAACAATAGCAACAATAAATGTGGGACGTTAGACAGATTTTTCAGTGGGGACAGAACAGCGAAATGTGGTATTGATGAGATATGGCAGAGGAAGATAGACTCGAGTGTCTTTACTAACATGTCACCGGCTGCAGCGTCTTTGCTGAGCTCGTGAACTTATCGGTTGGACCCTAGTTGACTACAAAAAAGTTGCTTGGTCAAATGAGTTACGATTTCAATCGGTAAGAGTTTATGATAAGGTTTGAGGGAGGAGCAGTTCCCACGAGGCCATGGACCAAAGTTTTTCCACAAGGTAGTGTGCAAGTTAGTGGTGGATCCGTAATGGAGTATGGCATGATCCTTTATTCAAACCAAACCAAAATTCGACTAGAAATGGTTATGTTCAGCTACTTGGAGACCATTCATAAACTTCAAATACACAAACTACGATAGAATTTTCCAGGATGATAATGTGTCATGTCACCTGGCCAAATAATTCTCGATTGGTTTGGGAAACATTCTGATTAATTCTTATGAATTATTTCATTACCTATATTGCAAAACAGGAATCTCATTAAACATATATAGGACTTGATCGAAAGGCCTGTTCATTCACAAAATCCAGCTCCACCATCTCTTTTGCAGCTATTGACGGGTATAGAAGCAGCATGGCTGATTATTTTTTTAACCGTGAAGTTTTCTCTTAAACAGACTTTCAATGAATTATTGTGTCAATACCTCATCGAATTGCAGCACTTCTCTGTCCAAAAGGTGAACCGACATGATATAAAGAGGTATCCTGTAATGTTCGTTCTTTCAAGTATTTATATATACTTTTTTTTTAAATCTAAAGATGTGCAATGAAAATTTAAAAAAATCGAATAAATTTTATGTACCACATTTCTCTCTTTAGAATACATTTAAAAACATTTCTATAGTAAATATTTGAAGAGTCAGTTTTAAATTTACAATGAAAGTTACAAAGCACAGGTTCATTTGTTGAAATTCTCAGTTGGATTTCTCAATTCTTAAAAAAATTATAATTTCTATACAACATAAATAAAGTTTATTTCACAGGGATAAGATTCTCAAAAAATTATGAAAATAAATTAAAAAGGTTTATGTTAAGAAAATTCACATTAACCTTATCAATTTCTACGTGAGAATTTTTTTAAATTCTAAAAAAGATAATGTGTTTGTAAATATTAATCTAAATTGAATGAAGTAAGATGTTTTTGTGTCATGAATCTTCAATTTACAATATTTTTCATATTATAACGATAAGACCTTTTAAAAATGTATTGAAATGTATTGTGAAGAAAAGTTAATTACTAGATTTTAAAATAAACCTATCAAATATTTTCAAAAATATTTCTTAAAATATTTTTACTAAATTGAAAATTGACAATGAAATAATTTTACATTGGTTATAGAAATTGGTTTATTTAAGTATAGTAACTTCCAGCTTTCGAATATTTTCTTGAGAGTTATTAAATGAAACATCAAAAAATAATGAATGTTATTTTTTTAAAATGTATTAAAATGTTTTGTGAAGAAAAGTTAATTACTAGATTTTAAAATAAACCTATCAAACATTTTCAAAAATATTTCTTAAAATATTCTTACTAAATTGAAAACTGACAATGAAATAATTTTACATTGGTTATAG
>BMAW01068533.1:17613-29997 GCA_019974015.1 Nephila pilipes | reverse complement strand
GAATATTTTCTTGAGAGTCATTAAATGAAACATCAAAAAATAATGAAGTATTTGCTTTTTATAAGAATCTAAGATTTCGTTGTCAAGAAATCAGGATATATTAATGAAAAGAGAGTGTTATCCAATTTTCGTTTATTAACTATTGAGATTATAAATTTATATTTTTGTAAAAAGTAATTTTTTTCTTCTTAAATAAGATAAAGGTTATATTTCATAATTTTAACTAAGATAAATAAATAAATAAAATAAAATGTATCACTCAATTTGATTGAGTTAAAAAGGTTGTACACATTTTTTTGTCTCTGCTTTCAAGTTTTTGGACAGTTTTAATTTTCTTTTCTTCACTTAATATTAAATTCAATAACTGAATTTTAAAAATCTCTTTTCTGCTAGTTGTTCTTAAATATGCTTTTATTTCAACATTTTTGATAAATCTAAAGATATTTTTAATATGCTTGACTGATGAATGTAAGACACGAACATTGAGTTATAAATTCATTTATGAATGATTAAAATAGTTGTAATTTTTTTATAAGTATACAGTGCTAATAATAATAATTTACAGAAATGTCGAAGAATTTTCAATTCATATAAAATTGTTTTATCATCATATATTATATCGGGGATAAATGTAATAGTTTTAAAATTGATATTAACCATTAGAAGCTGTTGAAATTAAAAGTGCTGAAATTATAAATAAATCAATATTCACTCATGATATGGTTATAAATACATCTGAAATGAATTATTTTCTTTCAAAAGCGATTTTTAGAATTTGAAATGCATACCTTGATCATTCAACAACTGAAATGGCAAGAATAGTAGCACGATCATTTCAAAACTTTCTTAGACACATAAATTAGAATTTGGCAACCTTACAGTTTTCGCTTATGTTCATGGTGAAATCATCAGAACCTGAAGAGCATTGATTGTATATATTGCTTCTTATTTATTGTTAATGTACGGGTTTTTAAATAGTACTCTTTACAATGAAGCATAATATTCGGATATTTTATGATTGTTTGTATTATTACTACTGTAAATCTGTTTTAAGTTCAATCCATCGCTGACTTGCTTCAAAAAATTCCGAAATTTCTTATTTGCGTTAAAATTATTTAATACATTACGTAGATAGATTTAAGATGAATATTTAGATTAAATGAATTAGATTTCTTATATAAGTAAAATAATCATTTAATTCGTGTATAATATTGAATAATTAATATGTTGCAACACACTTTATTTTAAATTTTCATGAAAAAAAGAAAACTTCTTTTTATTTTGACTTTCTATTGTAAACGAGAAAAGAAATCCTCTGTAACATTACTTACATTGCGCGCCTAAGTGCTCAGCATCTTAGGAACTTACTAACACGACCATATGTTAGTCATGAGACTGTAAAAAGGTGATAATAAAACTATTAAACATTGTAATATGTTTAAGGAATGATATACTAAGCTCACAGAAAAAAGATATTTTTTGGAGTTAATCTGGAAGAAGTCCTTATGTAGACAAAAAAAAAAAAGTTAGTTTTATGTAGAACGTTATCAGTTTGAGTGAAGATAAGGGCTTCAGATGAAGGTTACTTTCATTTTTTCAAGAAATTCTACGAAGAAAATGTAAGACTTTTAAATGATTCCCTGGAAACGTCTACTCCGAGTTCATATTAGTTTATTATTTTAAGATTTTAATTATAATTTTAACTGCTTCCTTATTTAAAGGTAATTTTTAATTTTCTCAAGTATTCATTATTATAAATTAAAACTCTGTAACTTTATGCGAACATCCATTAATTGTCATGGGCAAATAGGAATATAAACCAGGTTAATCTCAGATAGGAGATTAAAGATCACATAGGGATAGGTACTCTAATATAAACTTTCACTACATACATTGACTCAAAAAATTTGGAGGCTAAACAAATTTTTAAACATTTTGTGAAAGAAAAATCAACAGCTTTATTTTAACAAATTGTTTTTCTTACATGTTGTATCTGATGATTACAAAAAATTAATAAACCTCAAAATTAACTAAAGACATTTTTATATAATTATAAAGTTATTCACTCATCGTGTTGAAACTTAAAGTAATGATCAAAAAAATATTGGGGTTTTGTGGACTAGTGTTATAAGTAGTCAATTCTGATGGATTAACTGCATAAAAAAAATTTCCAATCCTATTTTAAATTTGATTTGAAACTCAAAATTTCGTATTCAACAGCTACATTGCTAATTTGAGTCGAAAAGTTTCTGCAATTTTAACTGACATTAGAAAGCTTATAATACATGTTTAGAATTAAGAGGAAAATAGGTGAATTATTAAATGACCTGTATAACTCCATTCTGTCAACTTTCTTTTAATTGATCACAAAATTGTATTTCAGTACTCCACTCAAATATATTTGTCAATCAACTTCAGGTGTTTTAACTGTAACTGTCAACCTTGATCTAAGCTTGGTATAAAAGCTGAAGGAATGTTCATCATGCGCTTTATATATATATATATATATATATAAATATATAAATATATAATAAAATAAAATATAATATAATATAATATAATATAATATAATATAATATAATGATTAAACTTTAATTTGTAATAGTTTCACTGAAAAATAATTTAATTTCCTAACTTTCCCTATTCTTTCACTTAAAAATAAAGTGTTCGTTCTTATTTCCTGATGCAAATCCAAATTATCCTTTAATTTGTGCAATCACGCACTCATAAAAATTTGCTGAACATAAAGTTCTGACGGTCAAAGACCTGTAGGGATAATCCTTATGAGGTTGTTGAAGGCTATTAAAATCCCTCAGAATCCCTATATCTATACCATGTAAAAGGGAAAATCCTTTGTAAAAAACTGAAAGTAAGGAAAAATTTTCTCTCTGTTCCGCGCTGTTGTGTTGTTAAACAAATGGCCTAGTTGTATCCCCGCCGTTTGTATGTGTATATATATATATATATATATATATATGTTGCTGTGTACTGAAGGAATATCTTCTGGAATTGACAGGAGAACATCGCCTGCAAGGATATATGAAGGTTTGAGAGAAATTATACTATCTATGTCAGAATCTTTTATGTATGTGAGAGAATTTTAATAAAACTGCGATATGCGTGAGTAAGATTGATAGTTCTTCAAAAGTTAAAACAGTTTCACCTAGCACCCTGTTGAGATGAACTAATAGATCGAATTCTGGCTTTCCAAATTTCGCCAAAATGTGGAGATGATAGAGGAATAAAATGCCATTCGATATAAGACTGTTAGATAATATAAAATTTCTTCATTAGTAGGTAAAGAAAGCCGTAGTTTTTGTATTTCATCGAGTTTTCGTTAAGCACTAATGAAATTGGTGCCATTATCGCTATAAATGTATTATGGAGTACCACGATGAGCGCTAAAGCGTCTTAGAGAGCTATAAAGAAGTCAGTTGTCAAGTTATCGGCCGCTTCAATATAGACAACCTTAGTTGAAAGACAGACAAATAAAGCTATGTATATTTTAATATATTTATCCCCTCGATCTTTCTTGAACTCAATTGGAAATGGACGGTATAATCGATATTGCAACTGAAAAAAAAAATGATTGTTCCAGTGTGACTCTATATTTAGTTAAATTGCCCATTATCCGCTGTGTAGTGGTCGGTATTTTGAGCCTGATGCATTTCAAATGTTATCTAACGCATTTGTTTATTCATTTGTTCTTCGAATGATCCAATGTGATTGCCTAACAATGTGTGATAACAGAGTCAGAACGATATTCAAGTGTGCGTTTTGCCTTTCCTTTATAAGAACTTTGCCTAGTTTATAGTGAGACGGAAATATGATGCGATGTTTATGTTAGGATGTAGTGAATTTCAATCCTATAACTAAGAAGTGGACTGGCTATAAATTAATTTTTTTTTACAACGAAACATATGATTAAAGCAATATTTAAATAAAAGTTTTAGTATTAACATACAATTATGTAGATGTAATAAGGGGGAATTCTCCCTAACACATAAAAGTCTGTTCGCAAAGGTGACTTGAACGAGAAAGAATAAGAAAAGGCGGTTAACTTTAGTTGCAACCCAAACCACTTATCATGAGATTTTATGTCGGGGGGGGGGTTAAGATTCGCTCCAAAGGAGAGAGAAGAGGAAAACCGTTCTCACGCTGAAAGGGTGCGAAATCGCACAGCCAACAGGGGAACGCTTGAGCATGAACATCCAGGAAGTGGTGAAATATTCATAATTCAAAACAGCTTAATACACTCATGGACAAAAAAAAAATTAGCGCACCAAGAAATAATTGCGGGATCGTAACGAAACTAAGCATGAAGGTACATGTTGGGGAGATATGCAAATGATTAGAAATGCCGCGTGATTGCGCATTACGTATAGCCAGTAGAGGGCGTTTAACGTTGTTCTCCGTGGAGTATAAAACAGATAACCAAAGCTTGTTTGAGTGTGCTGAATCCTTTACAAAGGAAGAGCAGAGGTAGACATGCCATTATGCCGTTTTCGAAGACAATATGAGCAGTTGTCGCAGTTTGAGAGGGGGAGAATCATCGGCATGAGGGAAGCTGGGTGGTCAGCTAGGCGAGTAGCTCGTCAAATAGGCCACTCTTATTGTGTTGTGAGGAGGTGTTAGGACCAGTGGATCCGAGAGATGTCATTTACACGAAGACCATACTCAGGACGCCCTCGACAGACCAGTCGTCGAGATGACTGCCACATCGTAATAAATGCACGCGTACAGCCATCTGCTTCATCGGCCGCCACCCAGGCACAGGCAGCACCTTCACTAGGGCCCTCTGCTTCTTCTCGAACCATACGAAGGCGCCTGGCTGAAGGACATTTGTGTGCTGCCCTTCACGCCCACCCATCAATGCCTCCGTTTGGAGTGGTGCCGCACACGAGGAAACTGGACTGCTTTAGTGACGAATCCAGATTCAATCTCAGCAGTGATGACAATCGTGTTCGTGTGTGGAGACCTCGTGGCGAACGCCTCAATCCTGCCTTTGCTTTACAGCGACACACCGCTCCCACAGCTGGTGTGATGGTATGGGGTGCCATCGCCTACAATACACGGTCACCCCTAGTATTGATCTGTGGCATCATGACAGCCCAGCGGTATGTCCATGACATCCTGCAATCACACGTGTTGCCACTCATGCAACGGCTCCCAGGAGCCATTTGTTAACAAGACAATGCTCGGCCTCATACGGCAATGGTGTCACAAGATTGTCTCCGCACTGTTACTTCCCTTCCTTGGCCTGCCCGATCCCTAGATTTGTCTCCGAGCGAGCATATCTGGGATCATTTGGGACGGCGAGTTGAGCATCCCACGAGTTTGAACGAACTAGAGGCAAGGTTACAGCAAATATGGAACGAAATGTCTCAAGACATCATACAGAACTTGTATGCCTCAATGCCCGATCGTATCGCATTGTGCATTTGCGCTACAGGGGGTTCAACAGGGTATTAAATCCTCCGTTCTTTTGCCTTTTTCTCTGAAATAAGTCATCCTTTTTCTTTGATTTTCTAATCATTTACTTATATTAAAGTATTCATTACGAATGTAAAATTTCGTTTCATTTTAACGACTCCTTCTTGGTGCGCTAATTTTTTTGTCCGTTAGTGTATTATAAAAGAATTCTTAATGATAATAGATATGCAATACACATAATACAACATTAAAATTGTATGAAAATACTAACGGCATTGGATATTAAACAAATACACAGTCAGGTATTAGATACATTACGTCTAATAATTAGCATTACTCAGAACTTAGCACAATTTAAATGAAAATCGACAATTAATTTTTCAACAATGCAATAAAGTACTCAATAGTGAATATTATACACAAAATAAAATTGCTTTACATATAATTGCCCAAATTACATCAGTAGTAATATATTTACTCAAAAATTGTAAAAAGGTTTTTTTTTGTGCAATTTAATTACTTTTCAATAGGAAATATACACAATCCGTCTTTTAAACATTTCCTTTTTCGCTTCAATATTGAATAGCTGAGTAAGTTGCCTTTTCCATGATAAAGTTTAATTAAACCACCTAAAAATCAATTAGCGACAGGAATATGTTCTCCTTAATTAGAACCATGTTACCGATTTCAATGTCGCCTTTTTGAACATCTATTCAATTAATTGTTGTAAATTATTTACTCAACGTTTCAAAATTACCTTAATTTTTTAGTTACTAATTGCCACCTATTGAAACTATTATTATTTAATCATACCGATAATTTTTTTGGAATGGCAGTAATAAGGAGGTCTACTTAAAATGAACAAGAGTTAAAATTTCTAATTACCCACTTCAGATGATAGTGGGAAAAGTGGTCGAGTATTGAGAAATCTTCTTATTTGAGTTAAAATAACTAAGAAATCCTTATAAATGAGTCAGGAATTGCTTGCACCTCTTTCCAAAATAAAATTTTTAACAACTAACATCAATTTCCCAAAGATCACCTTGATGGCGGGGGGTAGCTCCATGTTACTGTTTCTTCTGATAAGAAATTTTTTAACACTGAATCTTGTTGCTCTGTCAGTTTAAAAAGTCGATTGATTGAATTTTTTGTTTCAGTAAAATCTTGTAAAGGTTCTTCCCTGAACTTCTCTCATAATGCATTCTTGGACCCTTTCCCTGTCTTTGCTACTTGAATCTCTATATTTCTTTTTACAATGTTTTTTTGTTCATGATCCTGAAATATAAACTCACGACAAGATTAATTTTTGATAATTGTTAGTTCTCCTAAATATATTATTAAATAAGGCAGAAGTTTTAACGATTAAACAAATTAGGTTCTTTGATTTAAATTCAGATAAATAATTTTTAACCAGATACATTCAAATGAACTTATGAGTTCAAGGAGTCACATCCTTGGAACTAAAGTTTGTTGTTCACAAGAATATTGATTTTAACATTTCTAGAAATGAAGTCTGCAGGACTTTTTCTGGAACTTATGTGAAACCACTAATACTCCTTACTAAGCTTTTGTATTTGTACAACTCTATTACTCCCAAAGTTTTTTTTAAAGACGTGAAATGGTGTTAATCCACGCCAATACAATTGTTGAATCACTCCACAGATAAACTTTACTATATTTTTAATTTAAAAGCAGCAAGCAAGTTTTTTGTAAGTTGGACGAGTAGGGTTCTGTAAGGTTCACGTTTTCTAACGCTCTTAAGTTTCTAGTTACAGCTTCGACAAGATTTCTTAATTGCTTGGGATAATCATTTATTTTTGATTTGAGTATCTACTATTATACCCTGTTAATTTTCATAATTTGTATCTAATGTCGACATAAGGATTTAAAAGTACTTGAGTAACTTCAATTGTTTTGCTTCATCTTTTAATGCTGTTTCTCAGTAGCAAAGTTTTAGCGTGTCATTTAGGTTTTCATTTTCTCCTGTGATTTACGCAAATTGTGTTTTAAAAAGTTGAATTATTTTATATTTATCTGAAATTTGTGGATCGGATAAATTGGGAGTTTTGATTTAAGTTGTTTTTTTTTACAGTTTCTGGCACATTTTCGGCATTAATTATTATTTTACAATGCTTTGATAAAATAATTCTTCATTCTTACTTAATAATCTTCTATATCCATGGTTGAAAACACATCAAGTGGTTTTGTCGGATCATATTTTTCCGTAAGAGACAAATAATCTATGAGTAGATCCTTGGTTTCTTTTTTTTTTTCTTTTTTTTTTTTTTTTTTAAATTTTGGTCAATATATCAAGTTTTTGCTTAATAATTATAGAAAGCAAATGCGTAGTTGATAGTTCATAGTAATCTGCTGTTTTAGTAATCCTGGTAATTTTTACCTTCATCGTTTCGCGAAGTTTGTTTAGATTTTGTGAATGTCGATTTTATCCATGATAATTCTGTCTCGATGGACCAAAATGTTGTGGATCTCGGTTGGATAATTAAGAAGTAAACTGTATTGGCACAAAAATAACTGTTATTTTTAATAAAAACATACGATTGCGGCAATATTTGAATAAAATTCATAATAGTAACATATAGTTACAATGAAAGTGCTTGTAGAATTCTTTGATGACCTTTTAATTTCAATAGGCCTTTGGCCACTAAAATCACCAGACACTCCCCCCTCCCGTTCGATTTAGTTTTGTGGATCTCAAAGATAGGGTTTTCCAAATAAGTCCTGCAAACATCGATGAATTAAAAAAAATCACAACTGAAGAAATCTCGTCAATAACACCAACACTGTTGTGAAGTGTGTCAAAAAACTTGGTTCGACGTGTTCATGTTTGCATTCAAAATGGTGAAGAATATTTTCAACATTTTCTGTATGGAATGATAATGCAAGAAATTTGAATTAAATTATGTTTTTCAAAAATAAAATTATCACAGGATTAAATAACGTTGTGCGTCTCCATTTTTTTAAAATTTTACTTCACAAATAAAGTTGTAACAGTCCAGCCGTATTTCTTAGGAATGCGGGGGAAATTGTCTCCCACACTTAAACAAGGCTCAAACAATTATACTTCCGTGTTAGAATAGTTTTCACATTTGTCATATTTAAGGACAATAAGAAAAACCAACGGGTACACTTTTAAATTGATCACCCTGCTCAATTTCAGGAAATCTAAACCCGAGCAGAATTTCAAAAATATCCCTTTGTAATTAGAGATCTACCCCTAAAATATACATAGTTCAAAGATATGCCATTTACAGCTTGGCAAGATCTGTCAAAAATCACCTTGAGTATGGTTGCTATGCTGGATGGTTTAATAATAGAGCGATGAAGTAAAAAGTACTGTTTATCGGTAGTAAGTGAATTCTCATGAATCAAAGTCATGTGGCCTAGCAGTTTGTATAGATTTATAAATTTTTTATATTGTTTTTCGAATTCTGAATAATTTTAAAATTTCAGTTCTATTGCAAACAAATGAGATATTACAGCGGGTTTTGAATTTCTTAATTCTGTTTTAGTTTTGTAAAAGGGAAGTTTAACAATAAAACGTCCATCTGAATTCACAGTATATGTATTTTGAAAATGCGTTTTCAGGGATTATTCTTCGTGTGTTAACAATGGTTTGTACTCGGTTTCTCTTCTAATTAAAAAAAAAATTAAGTTTGAATTCGGTATCGATATTTCCTTCATAAATATGTTTTCAAGAAATCGAATTTGATTTAGAGGATTTGGATATTTTTCCAGAAATTAGAAAACCGAAAATTTAATTTGTACGATGAAATTACTTTGAGAACAACTTATCTATCTCAAAAGCAAAATGAAAACAAATTATCAGAGCCGATAATCATATCGAAATAGTTTGGAATGAAGAATTTTGGAACAGCAAGGCTTGCATTTTTTTTTAAGTACAGAAAATGTGCTTTAATTTCCCCCCGATTTCGGAACTGTCAGTTTCTCTGATACGAAAACTTTCATTCGTAATTCGACTTCAGTGTTATGTAACGAAATCAAATCTGTTCCAATATTGTTATCCTTGAACCTTGTAAACCTTTCACTTAAAATCTCGCGGGTTTTTTTTTTTAAAATCCTTACCTTAAGCAAATCTTAGAAATAAGTGTTGATTCACTCCTGCTATCATCCATAACTCTAATTTCACAATTCTGATCGAAATTATTTTTAATATGTGAACAAATGGTAGGCAATAAAAAACAAAACATTTGTACAGGGTTTAGTGAAGCTACAATGTTTTTGTTTTGATAGTCAATCGATACCAATCACTGTCTGACTTAGAACGTTTTGATGGTTTTCATGTAGTAATAAAAGTGCTTTCTTTGCAAGAAAGATGACATGTGAAATTAAAATTATAATGTGATTTATTGTGTTTGTCAAATAAACAGTTCATGCACAATTAACTGCTTGCCTCCTCTTTAACAAACCTTTAAATTTGGAACCTTTAAATACAAAGTGATTAATTTTACAACATATGCACTTTAAAACTATTATTAACTTTGGATTTATAATGCAAGATTGTGTATTATGAATTATATCTTCATTGTTAAGCTTCAAGAATGTACACTTATTTAAAATTCTAGTGGGTACTAATTTGATATCGGACTGATAAATGTTTTTGCCCCGATCAGTTGTAAATTTCGTCTAATTAGGGGCGATAAAATTACAATATAGTTACTATGGTGTGTATACGTGTTTGGCGTCTTATCGTCCGATTTTATTTAATTACATCATTTTTACCAGTGCCGATATGGTCATTAGAAATGTGACCGTTACTTTTTCTTGCGGTAACCCTGCAAATTCCAAGAGATTATTCCTAATTTTTAACCATTTTCGATTCGGACGCGTGTTAGGCTGTTCATTCACGTTCTTCGAGTGGGTGCTTTTTGAGTCCTTTCTTTAGATATTTGCGAAATTTGAGTTGAAATATGGATATCGGAGTAATTATTGGTGTATACCAGTGGTTTTTTTTTTTTTTTTTGCAGAGTATGAGGGCATTATTTTTAATTACTATGGCCATAAAGGTTATCCAAGATATCACTTTTTGTCAATACTGTTTTCTAAAAGTCTTTGCTTATAAAATTCGTAATTCTAGTAAGAGAACGCGCTTGGCTCTGTCGCGAAGATGTTCAGCAATTTCTTCGTTCATTATTATTGCTGAAATGTTATATGGGCGGGATGAATCGATAAAGAAAATCAGAAACAAACGTTGAATTAAAATATAAAATTGTACTTATCTCTTGATTTATTGAATTATCTTATCGGTGGTTCCAAGATGTCACCGCAGCTTGTTGTGCGTAATAAATCCAGATATGGAGATAGGGCAAACACTTTAAATTTTAAAAGTTAATTTTGGCAATGTAATTGCAAACATTTTGCAACTTAACACTTATAACTAATTTTTCTAAATTGTGGCACCCACAGACTAATCGGAATCTGAGCCGAAAAAAAAACCCAACACTGGTGGTATCGTGTGCGGATGTAATTACAATGATGAGCGTATTGGTGCGCATGCGCGAAAAGTTACAGTTTAAGTGATAGTATATAAATTCAAAAAACATAAATTATTAAATTTAAATTGATATTACTTGGTATAAGGTTTTAGTTAACAAATTTAAATTTATTTGGAAAAGCGGTTTTAGTAAATCTTTACTTATGTATGGTCAATTAATTGATCTATAGTTTTGGCGGTAATAAGCAATGTGGCATAGCGCCATATTGGAATGAGATGTAAGCAATATATTTGTTTTGAAGATTAAAGTCTTTTCTTTTTTAGTTCAAAAATATTTTTAAAAGTCCGTATTAATGGATATAGATTATTTTTAAGGTTAAATTTATTTACTTTGATTTAAATATATTTATTTCCTTGTTTCATTTTTCTTTTGTTGAATTTCTTTTCGCTAGTTGTATTAAATGAAGCTGCGATGGTTAGATCCGTGAAACTGTTTAAACTAATTGTTCAAACATCCAAAAGTATTGCACAGTATTTACATTACATCAACTCCATTTATGTTTTTCCTTTTTCCTATATGTTTTGGTTGTGTTTAATTTGGTTGTATTTTTTAATTAATGATTTATATTTTGTATTGAAGTTGTTATGACCCATGGTATCACGACCACATTGTATTGTGAATACCCAGTGTGTTAAGATTGTTTACGCCTAAGCATAACGCTGATAATTTTTCAATAGTAAGATAAGAAGTGTTTATATATAGTGTACATAGAGCAGTTGAAAAAAATGAATAGTCTCTGAAATAGCGCTCTTAATTTTAGAGTCAAGTTTAGAGTTAATGTCCTTCCCTCTAACAATAAATCGGTTTGTTTCATCGTATACAGAAAGAAAATTGTTATGAATAATAATATGCCAGTAAATTCATTACTTTATATTATTTTGTATGTTTTTAACATAGGATAATATTTTTAACTTGGTTGCTTTGGTTATTTTGATATTTTACTGATTTGTTTCAATTAATTCTGTCATAATTTAGTTCTGTTATGTTGAAGAACTTTTTTTTTAAATTTAGTTTATAGTGGTTATATAATTTGTAATTTAAAAAGGGTACGGTTTTGCCTAATTTATAAAACTATTTCTAAGTAACATTTATAATTTATGTATTCTTATATATAAAGAGCGAGAGAATGTTGGAAAGAAATGGCGGATCGTTAGAAATATAACTTGTAATCCTAACATCAATGCAGTAAAATTGATATAAAGTATGTCAGCGGTTTAATAGTCTGCCAATTCAGAAACTGTAAGAAATATTTAAAGAAAGTACAGTATCCATGGACGAGTAGTTGGAAAATAAACTATTTTTTTCGTGAAGCAAGTTGAAAGACTCGCTAAAACCTAAGTTTGAAAGCTTCCATTGTACTTGATCTCATCTACAAATATAACTTAATTCCAAAAATTTTTAGGAATAAGTTATATTT
>BMAW01068533.1:0-17213 GCA_019974015.1 Nephila pilipes | reverse complement strand
TTTTTATAAGTATATATGTAAGTTATATTTGAAATAAGTTATATTCTATGAGCATTGGTGGTGTTGGAAATCTCCATTTATTTGCTGGAAAAATGGACAGATTTACTTATTTAATTGTTTGAAATAAAATTAGATACAAAGCATTCAAAAATGGGTATATTATCGATTTTCAAACATTATCAAGATAATGACCGTAAACACAATGCTCCTATTTAGATGCTGGACTTGGTTTAACTGTTCGCATGTATTCATAATATCTGTACACAGTCCAGATATCGATCATATTAAGAATATATGGGATCGTTTGGAAAACAGAATATATAAATTTAAAATTTCCAACACAAATGAGCTTAGTGAATGACTCATATCAGAATGGGGGAAAATAGAAGGAAAAATTGAGTGAAATTCTGGTGAAATCAGTACTTAAAAGGTTGAATGAAATCATAAACGCAAAGGAAACTCAACACTTTTTTAACAAATATTTACAAAGTTCTAATTAAAAAAGTTATGTTTGTGTGCTACAAAACATTTTTTTTTAAAAAAATCTACTTATAAAATTATACAACTGTAGTGTATTTACTATAATTATTTAACGTTGTTTTAAGTTAATTTTGAGCTTTTCTAATCTTATTTAGTCCACAGATATGACATGTACGAAAAACATTTTGTTAAAATGAAGCAACACAACTTTTTCTTCACAAAAACATTTAAAAATTTGTTTTGCCCGAGTACTTTTTTGGTCAATGTATATAACAAACAATATTACCATTAAAATGGTTCACTTTAATGCATTTGATTTATATATGTCTAGTTGAAATCCTAATTGAAAATTTGAAATGTCACTCCGTGAAAAACATGAAAATAATAATTACCTCAAAAAAAATATTTTGGGTGCAAATTAAAAAAAAAAAAAACACAGACAGTTAATATTGTTCTATTCAAATAAGAATTAAATAAATAATTTGCAATGTGGAACCATTCTTGTGTATGTGTTTTAAGTGAATATCCATAGTTCCATTCATCCGCTGGTTTTGTGGTCACTTAAATTGGAAGTATAACTATATATTACTGGAAATTATACAAATATTCATTACGTTATAGTTCGATTTCAGTGTAAAACTATTCCTAACAATAAAAATACGTTTGTCTGCAAAATTTTCAGATTATTACACCGTAAAAAAATCATAAGAAACTATCTAGGGACAAGAGTCATATTATTAGGTTTTGCGAGAAAGTCCCTTTCCTCAAAGGAGAGAGAGAGTAAGAACTTCAACCTCTCGACGTCATACTGACGTCATATTTGTAACTACTCCTTTTATACTGTGTTAATATCCGTTCTGTATATCTAAATTCCCTTTCATGGTGTTTTGTGGTTATTAAAAACATATATTAAATACTATCTTATGGATTATATATTGCTGCGATATATCGATTGATATCTGAGAAGCCTTTAACTAGATCCATCTATTTTGTTGTTTGTAACCTTTTGTTGTTTGTTAACGTGGGGCTGGACATAGCAAGCGGAAGTGGATTTGCCACACGTCAGAATCCAGCGAAAATGCATATAAATATCATTTACTGACTCTACAAAGACGATCGAGGTGGAACTTGCAAAAGAAACTCCGAACTTAAAATTATTATTTGTTTTAGAAACGCATTTACGGGATAAATTCCAAAGACTTGAAGAGAGCCAAAAGCGTATTATGGGCGTTTTGCTGCAAGAAGAAGATTCTGAAAAAGAGTACAAAGATGATTTTCAGTCAGCTGAGGGCTATCGAGAGCAAAGTTTTGAGCTGAAACCAAGATCGAAACCATCACGGATTAATCAACAGTTATGACGGAAACAAGAACTTTTCAGCTGCCAAAAATTAAACTGAAATTATTCAGCGAGGAAGCTAAAGAATAATTTTCCAAAGTTCACGAGGAAAGTTTATTGGAGGACGACAAATTCCAATATTTATAGCAAGCGGTACTGCTGAATTCAAAGACAGTGAGAAGAGAATTGAAAAATGATTCGCGAGAGAAGATCTGTAGTCTAAATTTATGCGCGAGATATATTATCTATGGTTATAAAAAAATGCAGTTTCAGGACGCAAGAAAACAGATTTGCTAAGACAGTACCACGAACTAGAAGGAATCTTATATTTCTGGAAAGTAAAAGAAAGACGTCATATTTGTAACTACGAAGTTTCCAGTGAGTAGCTAATTTGTATTTGCCCTGTGTATGTTATTTCCGCTTCATGTCACGTTTAGCGGCAATTAAATGCATGTATTACGCAGTAACTTCTGGTTTGTATCTTTCTATTAAACATGGATTTATATCTTAAATAGTACCATCTATTTTGTTGCTTGTTAAGCAACAAATATTTTTCATTATCGCTCTTGCAAAAAGAGGCTTTTACGATGCACTAAAGTTTGTCTGGTTGGATTTCTACGATGAAAAAGAAAGTAAAGAGAGAAAAAAAAAAGAAAGATAAAAGAAAGTAATAAAAGGCTCTATGTAAATCGATAAATTTAATACATTTTATGTTCCATTTTAACTTTTGAATTTTAGTTTTTTTATTATTTATTTTATTATTTAAAGATAAAAAATATAAAAACTGAAGAGAGGAAATTTTCCTGCATCCTCTAAAAAAACAGACCTTTGGAAGTTCACGGACTTCAGCTCAAGAATCGCATATTTATATTATTCTTAAAAGTTAGCCATTGAAGAATTCTTAACGAAGCCGACGAAACTCAGTCGATTTTTTTTGCTTTTTTTACAAGAGTCTAGCGCATGGGAATGGTTACTTTTTTTTCAAATGGTAATTCAATATCAGTGTTGGATATTATGTTTGATTAAAAAAGAAATAGAGCGTGATCTGTCAAATTCCAGTAACAGTTATTTTATAAAAACACTTAAATCATGGATAAAGTGAAAGTAGACATATAATTGAGGTTATCGGTCATTTACTTTTTATCAAAGAAAATTATTTCTAGATGGAGAATTGGTGATATGATCGGGGTTTTCCCCAAGCTGTGTGTACGTTTTATAATTATATCCCAAAATAGAGACGCATTAACCTTGCCAGCCGACTGTTGCGTTTTCCCACGCTTTGGAGCGGGTTCATCGTGTGCAGTCCACTCGGATGACTGTCGATTGGACTTCGGAGTGAAATGATGGAGCCATGTTTCATCCATTGTCACATATAGACGCAAAAACTCGGCTTTATTACGTTTGATCATCTTGAAACACTGCTCCGAATCATCAACTCGTCGTTGTTTTTGGTCAAAAGCGAGCTCGCGCGGCACCCACTTTGCACAGAGCTTTCTCATACCCAAATATTGGTGAATGATATGATGTACACGTTTAGTTGATATCTTTAGAGTGTCTGCTATTTCATTCAATTTCAATTTACGGTCAATCAAAATCATTTTGTGGATTTTCTTAGTGTTTTCGTCGGTAACGACCTCTTTTGGGCGTCCACTGCGTTCACCATCTTCGGTGCTCATTTCACCACGTCTAAACTTAGCATACCAATCCTTGATGGTTGATTTTCCTGGAGCAGTGTCCGGAAACTCGGCATCAAGCCAAGTTTTTGCTTCAACTGTAGTTTTTCCCTTCAAAAAGCAATATTTTATCAACACGCGAAATTCCTTTTTATCCATGTTTTTCACAGTAACAAAAATTGTTTCACTCAAAATACTATAATTCACAAACTAATGATCCGACAGCTGTCAAATTTATACACGCATCTTTTGAGGGTTAGGGCTAACTAAAAAACATATGGATTTAATTCTAGTAGCGCCATCTATGTGTCAGGCCGGGGACTTTTCAATTGACCTGTTGTACTTTTTAATTTTTATTATTTATTATATCCTTTAATTTATTTTACTTTTTCATGTTTTGTATTAGCACGAAAAAGTAAAATAAACGAAAAGGGATCTATTGATTTAGGAAGATCACTTTTGGAGTATCAGATCATATTTTATTTTTTTATCGTTTTCTTCAATTTTAATTACATATAGCTTAAATATAATACCTTTAATAATTTATAGTTAGCTTTAATTTTAATTACATTTGGCAGATATAATATTCAATTCAATAATTTATCGTTTGCTTTAATTTTAATTACATGTAGCTGACACAATGTTTAATTTAATAATTTATCTTATACTTTAATTTTAATTACATTTAACTTAAATATATGCAATTTAATATAATTTATCATTTCCTTTCATTTTAATATTGGAAAAGTTTACTATTGTCTATTTCTCGATATTTCATCGTTAACTTTAATTCTTATAATTAATTGAGTAATTATATGTTCTTAATTAATTTTAATTTTATGTTCTTAGTAAAACTTTGCATAGAACTTTTTTTTTTACATTTGTTCTTACAGTTAGTATTTTTTTTCAGAAAAAAGAATTTTTTTCCCAAAATTTACACACACACACACATTTGAGTTATAATTTAATTATTATTAATAATTTGTAATTTATTCAGAAATTCATACCTCATTTTAAATAGCTTTTGTGATTCCCTTTTTTTGATAACTTTGATAATCATAACAAAACAGTAATAAAAATGATGTAATTGGTTATCTACATGACGTAAAATTAGATAAACAAATAAAATGTATAAAAAAAGATCTTTATGTTTAAATTGTTGCCTTTGCCATGAGATAACTTCTTTGAAAAACAGAAACTCAAACACATTAGAATTTTTTTGTAAGCTTCTTAACACACACACACAAATGTCTATGTTTGTAGCATTAGGTCGTGATCGCCATTGGATAGATAAAGCATCCTAGAAAATGCATTTAAGGGATATACTAAACATGGATATTTTAAAGTTATTCGATAAACTCTGGTCAGGAATTCTTGGATGTTTTTTTTTTATGATACAAAGAAATCCCCCCTTCAAATACCTAAAGAAACAGATACGAAAAGTGTCATAAATGTGTCTTTATAATGTATGCTCAATAAACTTTTCTTTTTAAATTTATTTTTCAGTTAACCTGAGCATAAATCTATTCGAAATACTCAGCAGTCGTAGATATGTATGAAAAAAAAAGCAGTGGTTCTAAAGCTATAATAAATTTACATTTAGATATCCTAAGAAGTGGGTGATTAATTCTGGTAAATGAAGATGTTTTAATTATAAAATCTTCCTTAAAAGATAATTCCTGAAACATGATATTAAATGATAATTTCCCTGGTAAGATCCAATAAATCTCCCTTTATTTATATGGGAGATTTACTGGCCTATTTACTACAAAGATCAGTAAATAGGCTAGTAAATAGTTTGTATTAATTAAAATAATTTCTATTTTTAGTGTTGACTCCTTGAGAATGCCACTGAATAGGCTTAGGATAATGATTGTATTTTTATTCTAAAATTAGTGCTGTATTTTCTTTTTTTTTTCCCAATAAGATTAAATTTCAACATTTCTAAGAAAAGACTTATATACTTATATAATTAATTTTTTTTAAAGACAGAATTTCTAAGGATTTTCAATTTTTTCTTTGAAAAGCAATACTAAATTATAATGGGAAGCTTATATTTTTTACTTTATAATAAACTTGTTCTGAGGCTTAAGATAGCATACATGCATCTCATGTGTATTGCTTTCGAAAATTCGAATTTTTCTTAATTAAATTGTCATTTTTGTATTTATTCATAGACGTTTCACTTACCATATTAAATCTTGTCTCAAGGATTAAACCCC
Source organism: Nephila pilipes (assembly GCA_019974015.1). Lineage (NCBI taxonomy): Eukaryota > Metazoa > Arthropoda > Arachnida > Araneae > Nephilidae > Nephila > Nephila pilipes. The sequence continues at coordinate 11,502 of BMAW01068533.1, read as the reverse complement.
ATTTTTTAATGACCTATTAAAATTCAAATTATTTTGCATATGCATATTTATATTTATAATAAATTAGAAGGGGCAAAAAAAAAAAAAAAAAAAAACCATTCAGGAGACACCCTACTTTGAAAGTATATTTAACTTTTTATCATGATCCCGTAAATGATATACGTCATATTTCACGTATGACAAAATACATATAAATGTAAAATTTGAGAACCTGTATATAGATTCTTATACTGCATATGAATCCGATTCAAAATGCCTTTAATAATAGTACACAAAGTGAATTTAGGATTTGGTTATGCATGTGTTAAAGTCTGATCAGATCAATCAGAGTATAAAACACATTACTGGTAGTTTATTAAGGAGTAAAAATTTCAATATATTAAAATTTTGATGTTGAAATTTGGCTATTCCTTACTGGGGAACCATTGAATGCTAAGTTCATAAAGTTTTATCTTGCTACAGTTTTCTGTAAATAACAAGCAAGATAAAGTCCAGTGTTCCAAGTTGTAATTTTTATTGAATTCTAATCTTATATTTCCCAATGTATTCGTAGAACATTTCTTTGCTATCGAATGACAGTGGTAGTCTAATGATCATGGTCCTGGATTCGTGGCCGGCGTAGTTTTCGTCGAGTCATGGATTCGAGCCCTGATGTAACTAAAGATCTGCTGTGTAGTGGGGCTGATGCATATTAAGGTCTCAAGTGATCTCATTGGTGAGGAAATTTGGAGACAAAAGTCCCGAATCAAGTGTCGTCCTCATCACTTGACCAAAAACATAAAACATATTTACGAAGTCTGTTGTTTTGGGTTTTAGTGCAACGTTAATAAACAATCAAATAGTGTCCATCGGTCGAGATGTAGCTTTCCTTCATGTCCAAACCGTTCACTGATGAAAATTCGTCTTTCTTAACTGACTCAAATTGGATCGACCAAATAGAATTTTAGCTCAACTAAACTTTCTAAAATTCATCGCTTGACGATTTCCTCGATTGTCAAATCTTTTTCATTTAAAATGAAGCTGTGACCCTATTAAATTTGTCATTAAAAATTAACTTTTAATTACAATCATACGGTAATGTTTTTAAACTTTTATTAATTGAGGTGATGATGTAAGAGAAATATCAAATATTACATAAATGTGGTGCTACAATAGCTTTTACCTATTATCTGATGAGAAATTTATGCTTCATAACTGGGTGTTCTATCTGGAGGAGGACATTGGACATTGTTTCATTTTCACATCTTATAATTGATTTAATCTGATACACGATTTTAATTGAATGCTTATTACGTGTAATAAATTTCAATTTAGAAAATTTGAAACACAAAATCATCCATTTTATTTTTTAAATGTTAAATCAATACATATTTCTTTTGAGTATGTATCTTCTTCCATAAGATGTTTTTTTCTTCTATATAAAGCATCCAGTTCTAAAGCTGTAACAAAAAAAAAGGAGTTAACTGAGGCAAACAATGAATTACAATATTTTAAATGATAGTACACACAGAAACATTGAAAATTGCGCACCAAGAAGGGAGCTTCGGACTGAAATTAAATTTAATATATATAATGATACAGACGAAAGATTCACTTGATACCTCATACCCAAAGTAAATCAAGACAATTATAAAAGTACAGTGATTACAATTAGACAAATATAGTGCAACTTCAATAGCGGCTTGGATCAACTCTTGTTGCAATACATGCCGCAACACAGTTTGGAATTGAGTTGATTTGACGTCGGATGTGTTGTATCCTGAGGCAGATGGGCCCACAAATCTTTAACAGCCACCTCCAAATCGTGTACATAGAAGACATTTGACGTCTCAGCTTGTCCCACAAATGCTCTGTAGGAGACAAATCCTGGGTAGCAGGTAGGCCATGGAAGAGTCTGAACATGACATATAAAGTCTTGAGCTAGTCGAGCTGTATGCGGACGTGCATTGTCTTGCCCTTGGAAGACCATTTAGGAAAGGTCCCAAGTGAAGTCGAAGAATGTCATAATCATAACTCTGGCTTGTTGAGATTCCATGTACCATGATTATACTGGACTGGGTATCATATAAGCTACTACCCTCTTGAGAATTACAGCTGCTGTGCTAGCAGTGCGTCGCTAGACAGCATAAATTGAATTGTATTTTTCACTATGGCGCCTCTACACCCATACGCGGTTATCATCTGTCCCCAAAACGAACTGTATTCATCACTAAAGACCACATTTACCTCCTCTGTGGCATTTCCCATTGCTCTGGCAGCACCACTGTAGACGAAGTCGTCGATGTATCGGTGTTAAAGGCAATACACGAACAGTGTGCTTGGATTACAGAATCGCTTCCGTAAGATGTCTAGAAAAGGTTTGCGGAGCAAATGGCTGGCCCACATCTGATTAGATCAGCGAGTCACTGGGGGATCCACGAGCACTTGCCGCACGGTACTTCGATCCTCTTGCCTCGTCGTCTTCCTGGTTGCTTCAGATCCGGTTCTCTGTACGTTCAGGGTACCATCCCATATCCACCGCTCCCAACATGTTCTGACGGTACATTCCGAGAGATCGACCTGGCGAGCAACACGGTGCGTTGACCAGCCAGAGGTTTTCATACAGATGATCAGGCCTCTCTCAACCGCGCTTAACTGTACGAAATGACTTCTAACGCGTCTACATGGTACTCTTCGCTTATTGATGTCCACCTAAAATCGGAATGTGATCGTTATGCTTATGAATCTCCCACTAGGTTTATATGGGACCCACTTCCTGAAGCAGCGTCTCTGGAAGATGTGTGGTCATGAACACTGACACCAAACTTCGATCATTTTCATACCGGACATCATTCAACTGCTTTGAAAGTTACTCGAATGTAAGTCGCTTCCATTTTGGTTACGCTAATTTAAGCATTCCTGGGCGTATATTGAGTTGTATTTCATTTTGTAAGAAATTATATGTAAATTCGGTTTTTAGTTTTCAGAACAAAGATACAAGTAAAAAAAGTTGTAAGTATCAAATGTAAGCGTGATAGGTTTTTGCAGAACAATAGTTCTAACATAATTAATAGTTCATTAACGATTGTTCTAGAACAGAAGCATTCGTAGAAATTATTAGTTGAGCTTAATAGACTTACCAAATTGTGCACAATAATATTAAGCTCTTTGTATTATCAATTTGAGTATGTTTAGGATTATAAAAAGAAATGACTTGCAAATTTTTCTGGGAGAACCTTGTATATAAGGACATACCAGTATTCTATGTACTTCTTATTTTACTACTTTATAAGGATGTATATCTCATATTTTCTACATCATATAATTAAGTTAGGTAGTAAGTAAATATTTTTATTTTGAATTATCTAAATAATTAGTGATATCTACAGTTTGGATTTGTTTCCGCATCCCTCTTTGCGGTGTGCATAACTCACCAGTATTGCACTGCTTCATATTAATTTTTTTATTACTTTACTGAAATGCTTGTTAATTATTAATAAAAGTTCTTTGTTGTTATTTGTTTACGTCTTTTGCAATATAGCGAGATCATATACTTATTAATACAACTTTTTGTCTATATTCGGATAATGAAAGAAAATTATAGTAAAGCCATTTAAATTTAAAGGCTGTGAATATTACAATTGTTATTTTTATTGGGAAAAATCAATGAAATGTAAACAATGAATGTTATTTTGCATATAAAAAATGCACCGATGTCATACTCTTTCATTGGACATCTTTTCTGGGTGACTTATTTACGTCGTTCTGTGAAGCAACATTTTCTTGATGCATTTATTTCGACTGAGGAGTATAGATTTTAATGGCAACCTTTCTTGGATGTTTATTCTGCTAAACCTGGCGATTCGATTATAAATTAAATCTAGATTATTCTTTTAGATTATCATTTTGTTGTTTTCTGCCTGTAGGTGTAATAACTTCAAAAGATGTTGTTGCTGTTGTAAAGGGGAATTTCTTCTTGAAAAATAAACTCTTTCTTAAAGTTTGCATGCAGTTTTTTGGAATGTCTTCCATTTTTCGCATTGTTGAAAAATTTCAAGGAATTAAGACGGGAAAATTATGACAAGTGAAGGTTTCGATAGGGGGTAAGCAGCATTAGATAAAAATGGGGTTTCAGAATAAACAGGATGATTTTTTTCATTTATACAATCATATTTAAATGACTTTAATAAATTTGAAGAAATAATCATATACATGGGAGATAAAGGAAATTTTAGTGATTTCTACTACACTACACTTTTCATTCTTCAAAGTTTTCGCAATAAATTTTAGGGTATGAAAAAAAAAAAACCTCTTCTGTTTACTTATTAATACTATAGATTTCATTGGTTTCGTTAACTGATCAACGGGAAACCAAACTTTAAATGTATCTGGCATAGGAAAAAAAAAATCACGTCAACCTTTTTTGGTCGTTAATAAAAAAAAAAAAATGATGAAGAACAATATCATAGCAATTCCCGAACATTTTTTGTTACGTCCCGATTGTATTTAGAAGTAACCCGTAGTGCACTATGTGCGGAGCGGGGGGTTGGTCTCTCGAATTATGTATTTAGAAGTAATGGGTTAAAAATACATTTCCCTCAAAGCTATTGCTGGAATGTGGAAGATTGGTAATAAGATCACGAAGTGCATTGAAGGGTGATTACTTATTTCAGTGACGATTTCGCTAAAGACGGTATTGTGATATAGTGAAGGCTGATAATGAAGATATTTTAGATTTTATTTTTTATGACTTTTTTCCTCGAAAATGTACTGTTGTGGCGCCATCTACTGTTTATAATCAGGGCCATTTTATCAAAATCAAGTTTTAAGAAAAATTTCTCACTTTTACATTTTCCACTCACATAGCAAAATTTTTTTTTTTGACATTTAAAATATTATTTTGAAACTTATGTAAGTTTAACATACAGTAATATGTTTCATGCGTGTCTGTCAAAAAATTGCTAGTTCTTTTTTTTGTTTTAAATAATACGGAAATATCTTATTCTTTCAAAACTTGCAAAACAAATTGCTTGTTATATTGTACTGCTTGATATGTTCTAAATAATAAAATATATTGATCAAATCGAACCATTAATAATTATTATTCATCAGTATTTGAAGATTTTGCTTTGGCAGGAAGCATAGAGTTCAAAGCATAGTATAACATGTTGATTACTTGCACCTATACCTTATGTTACTTACATCTTCATATTAAGAAGCTATAAATTTACAAAGTCAAGGACAAAACTTAAGAACTCGAAGGTCAAAAGAATTTTGAAGTATACGTTTGTATTTTCATTTCAATATTGTTGTCACAATGGCTGCAACGTATTATGTGGTAGAATTTTTAACAATATAATTGTTAACATTCGCATTGCTTTTAAATTTCATCGCCTGATTTGATTTTCACTTCAAACCTCTTTTTCTAAATTAAAGTTACCAAATTTAGTTAGAAATAAAATGTTATATTAGAATTTTTTTTATTTCTAAAGTATATTTATTGCAATGATTTATATTTAAATATTTTAAAAGGTATATTCACTTAAAGGAGAATGTGTTGGCATAGAAATGAACATATTAAAGAAATAATATTCAGTGAACAACCGAATTTTTTTTTTTTTTGAAACTGAATATACAAAGGAAATTATTCATTATCTGGCACTCTAAATTTTAAAATGTTATAAGAACACATACACTATTATGAAATTTCCGGAAACAAGGCATCTAAATCATCGTAAAAGTCATAATAAATCTTCTTCAATTCATTCTCTGGATTTATTTTCGGTCTGAAGATACGAGTATTTCTCACACTTTGAGCACTAGTTTTGGGATGGCAACGACCAACCGTAAATCGTCTGACACAAGTAAGCTCCGAATTACAGCATTCATATGTCCTACCAAATATATAACGAAGACAGCAAACTGAAAAAAAAAATTATAATTTTTTGTGAAACTAATTATATAAATTTATTTAACTAATATATATTTAATTAAAGGGGTATTCAGATAAGCAATAACATTTTATAATTGCAATCCTAATGGAATTATTGATTCGGCTACCGTCAGAAAGACATTTAACGAAATTTAAGAAACTTAGTGTTTACAACCTATGATAGACTGGTTTTACAATTGCAGGCTGTTACATTCAGTGAATGTGTGAGTGGTAGTATTTTTTAATGGCACAAAAGCCAAGTGTGGCCATGGTGCGCCAAAGTAAAACCGTAATCTAGATATTGGGGGGAAAAAGAGGTTAAAATTTGATTGACAAGAAGGAGAGTTGAAAATAAAGAAGGCTCTTTTAAGTGTCCCGGGTGGTCATTCGTGTTTATTAAAAACAGCAAACCCTTTAGGAAGGCTTCCACATTCAATTACTAAGGATTAAAAACCAATTCCATCGACGCATCAAGTGGAATACTAGTCATTATTGAATTTTGTATCCTATTGGACTTGGAAGTCTTCATGTAGCGTATTGGGGAAGTGTGGTGATTGATGTACCGATTCAAGTATCAAGCAAATGGTTCTTGAATATTCAGGTTCAATTAAATCACAAAGTTTACCAGAAAAAATTTGCAAATCTGAAAGACCACAATTCGAGTAGTCCTGGGCTGAAATCAATGTTATTAAAGAAATAGCCTGAAATGATTTTGAATTCCGATTCAAAGGATTTGAAATTTGGCGATTCTAATATTATCTTGAATAGCGAAGAGCACAAACGTTATCGATTATAGAACAATACGTAATAAGGTATTCTTTAAATTGAATGTAGGAAAAGCTATTGTAAAAACGTACTAAGATGCAACTGATATATGTTGCGCTTACAGAGTAATGCTTTACAATCTCATCTTAATTCGCATACACGAGATCGCAGACCATCCGGATCTTAAGATTTAAGGTTATCAGTCTGAAAATCTACATGAATAATAACTTAATTCCCTGGTCTTAGCAGCCCAAATGCCTTGGAGCGATTTTAAATAAACGATTCTCATTCGAAAATCATATCGCTCATATTAAAAAGAAAGTTTACCACTTAATCACTCAAGACTCAAAAATGACTAGAAATAACACATTGCTTATATATACTCTGATTCTCCGACCAATTTTTATTTATTCTTGCCTGTTTGGGGGTTTGCAGCTAAAATTACATTAGTAAATTAGAAAGATCCTAATACCATGATTTAAGACAAATATATAAAATCAGATGGTTTATGAGAAATGAAGATCTTTTCAACTCCATTAATTTCTCTACCATAAATTCTGTAATGCAAGCAGCTGCTATCAAATTTGTTTGCAAATTTTGAAAATATGGATTCAAAATATCACTATTTATATTCCTAATTCCAAAATTAATATCTAGAAACATCCTACTCCATTCTTAAACTATTAAATATTAAAACCATTTACAAATTACGCACTCTGAATATAAAGTAAAGCACGGTAGAACACGGCTATTTTCTGGGATAGTGTTTTTGTTTTGGAATATGTGGAAACTATTTTTATTTTTCATCTGAATCCCTAATCTCTGTTAAGCTGCAACCCCATCGGCAGGTTGCAAAAACATAATCACTCTGAACCGTCTATCGCTTACAATTTCGCTCATAACTTCCTAATTCAGAACCTTTTCTATACATCAAAGTAATTTTCAACTTAAAACTTCTTAAATAAATGCAGCTCTAGGCAAAGGCCGAAGTCATGTTCCACAGTTAAAACAGATACGGAGATAAAAATCGTAAGTTATGGACCTTAAAATAACTAGAGCTCTTAAGTTGTGATGTTTTTAAGCATTGCAGTTTAAATCTTCCAGTTAATCCGTCAACTTATTTAAGGCTATGATACTTTTATTGTCTGACACTTTTCCAGGCGATTTTCAAAAGTTTCTCATATAATATACGGTTTCTTAAGCCTTAAGAATTTGCAACCATGTTCTTGAAGATATTATTGTGTAGAATCATTTCTTTTTCTTATTGAAATTTTATATTTTGAGCTTAATTGAGTATAAAAAGTAAATATAGTTGCTTTATTTTTAACAAAAAATGCGAGACATAATTTAAATAAAAAAATCGCATTATTTTACACAGCAATATATTTTTTTTTTACTGAAAATAAATATAGTTATACCACGACTCACGAACGATGCTGTTCTCGAACAAGAATTCCAGATAAGTCTTCCAATTCACGAATTATGCTTCGGTTCATGAATAGTCTACATTGAAAGCTTATTTGTGCTTTCAGTAACACAACTTAGACTTCTGTCGAATTTCCAAGCAAAATGTTATTCTTGTGGAGTTTCCTATTTTTCTTCTCAAACTTAAATTATTTCTTTTATCACTTATGACATTTTATTCACAAATATTCAGGACATAATGACTCTCAGGTAAAAATAGTTCGGACAGATTAGCAGCACCATCATGAAACACAGCACTTTTACAGATTAATGATTAATTGCACTTGAATTTATATGAATAAGGGTTTCAGCTTTTAACTTAACCATCGCTGTAAATTTTATAACATTTTTCTTTAAATTGTTCTAGATACCTTATTCATGGCATTTTCGTAAAATATATCTTTTTGCACGAAAAATTAATATTGTTTTATTTATTTGAAATAGGTTTTGTATTTGAAACAAGAATAAATCATGAACTAAATTTATTATGTGATCTTATTTTTCTTTGTCTATTAATCTTAAGAAAAAAAATGTAATCTTACCACCATCATCGCATTGAGTTCCATCTGGACAAGGGGATGCATATACGAATCCAATAGAAAGACAAATGCTTATGAAGAAATATAGATGCATCCTCGTTAAATATTGATTACCACTGCAAAGAAATGCAATTATTTTTTTTTAGTACTGGTCATCATAACGAAAAGCTGCATTTTTTTGGAAAAGGAAACTGATAAGTTGTTTTTATAATATATATGAAAAAAAAATCTTGCCGTTTATGAATTTATAAAATATTGCATCTTTTCCTTTTGAGTGTGTGTGTTTGGCAATATTTTAATTTCTACATCGTAAAAAAAATGATTTAATAAGAAATTATATCAATAAGATGATATTAGACTGTAATTATATTCATAGAAAGAAACATTTAAATTTTAAAATCATTGACTATTTGATTTAGAAATTATAGCAACCGAATTGATTTGTAAGATGTTGATGCACCTCTGACTCTCATGCAAGTTGTTTGCCAGCTTGGGAATAATTCGAAGATATGGTAGATGTTTCCATACAGTATTAGGTCTGCCTAACTCTCTCCAATTTTCGAGCTACATAAGTAAAACGGTTGGAAATGTCTACTTATTAAACATTAAGCGTGCGCTATTAGAGACAGATTTGGCAAAATGGCTGTCCAGTTATGTGTTTGAGAAGCACGAAAATAATCAGCAGATATGATCCCCGCGTGTGACGGGAGTGATTGGGAGACTAAAGCAATTTCGTCATCCGCATAATAGAAAATTCACCTTTCTTTTCGGCTTCTGAAATTGAACTGAGTTTTCTCGAGATTGGTGGGAAAGGGACAGTGTTAAGAGGAGTGCCTTGATTGGTAGAGCGTTCCTGTGCTGTGTCTGCTGTTAGCGAAGTTTAGCCATGGAAAATCATTTAAATATGAGAATAAAATGAAGCCTTCAATCCCTCGATCACAAATTATTGCTTTGGGTTTGAGAAAATTGAAAACGGCTTTTGAAAGAAGGAATTGAGCAAATGTAGCTATCGAGGTGGAAAGATTCGCGAAGTAAAAGACAAAAAATTAAATTTTGACTAAGAATAGAAATTTGAAGAAGAACTTTTCTGGCACACACAGGATGGATTTTGAAGATTATGAATTACCTTATTAAAAATACCCCCAAAAATTGCTTAAACTTTCATAATTATTTTAAAATTTTCATTACTTTAAAATTATTAAATATAAATTGCATTCCTTATAAGAAAATCGCTAAATTTCCTAATTCCATATATTAATTAAAAATAACAATATTTTACATTTAGTGTTGTAAGTTTATATAAATATATGCTTTTTAAATAAAACCAAGTGTAGTTCGGTTGTATTTAATTATTTAATATAGTTCTGGAAAATGAAATCAAATTTATTCTTTAACTTAAAACGTAAAATACATTAATTGGAAATATATTTTTTGGGTTTATCAGGCAAATAAAATAAGGTCTTAAAAATTTCTTAATGTCAAAAGACGAATTTATATCAATATCTCAAAAGAAATAATTTTAGATGTATACGAGTGTTATATGTACATACACATAAGATATATACGAGAATTTTATATACATACATATAAGTTTTTGCTAATCAATAACACAGAAATAATACCTCGTATATGTGATAATGCCTACTTTTCAGGAGAGAGGAAAAAGCAAAAACAATGAATATGCTTAATTTAAATGTTTTTACTACCAAGTTATAATTCTGTTGAAATACACATAAATTTAAATTTATGTACATATTACGATCCCAGATGAATTTTAGTTACATGGTATCATTTATATACTCCGTCGATATGTTTCTAATATATATATGACTTAATGAATTTGATACAATTAAAAAACACCTATTCATATTTCAAAATTGATTTTTTTAGTGTTAGATTCAACTTTAAATGCCGGGGTACAACATGCAATACAAAATTAAAATGTGTTGTTTTTACAGTTTGAAGATCTGGCAATCAATGTTTACCAATCAAATCAACTGAATGTGCATACTGATTCAAACTAAAGATAGAATAAAAACAAAATCAAAATACTGCTTTAATTTATTATAATTTAAAAGGTAAATTTGACAAATGATTTAATAAATGCTGTAAATAACTTTATAGATATTCTTAGTCAATAACTTTAAGAACGAATTTTGCTCAAAAAATTACAATATTAAATTATGAAAATATGGTACTAACAGCAGATGATTCGTTTAAAGTTATCCCCCAGAGAAGAAAAATGTGTACCGAGTTTTACACTATACCATACAATTTCGATTAATCAGAGTAGAATTCTAACTTTTTAAAAAGTTACATTTAAGTTATTTTTCGTAATAAAATACCGAAAATAACGAGGAATATTTTTCAAAATAAAATCCAGAACTTACACTTTTTGTCACGATTGTATAAATATGATGACAAAACAAAAGCAAGTAATATACTGCATATTAATTCTGTTCGGGAATCAAATTTATATATTTCTTATCACACACGCACAAAAAACCGTTTTCTTAATTATCATTTCTAACTCATAAGATACTAAAATTTTTTTTTTATCATTGTTAAAGAAAAAACTGTTAAAAGTAATATTCAACGTTTCTTTGATTAAATGGAAGAAACCGTTAAATATTTCTTATCATTTTTTTTTTAATCGAGAGATCTTAACTACTCGAGATGAATTTTTTTAATATCATTCCTTGTGAAAAACAGAAAAAGTAATACTAAAAAAGGAGTATTTAAAAAAAAATGACAACAAATGATATTTATTTCATCTTTATATAAGTAAATAATTAAAATTTGTTTTACACATAAAACGTCTCT